>SKCR01014156.1:0-56693 GCA_019454045.1 Zanthoxylum bungeanum | reverse complement strand
CCAACAACAGGTGGCATAGGAAGTTGGATTTGTTAAGTTGATAGTCGAGTCGGATTGTCAACTTGTAGTAGATTTAATTAGTAACAGAAAGGGCGTAAGGAAATAGATTTCCTGAATCATTAATGATATCCAAGAGAAGATAACAAGTTTTTTGGAGGTCTCGATTTGTTACACTTCTAGATTTTGTAATGGTTTTGCCCATGAAGTTGCAAAGATTACTGCAAGGCATCGTATCACTTCCCTCCAAATATCAAGTGTATTATTGATTCTTTTCAGTAATGAATTATCTCTGTTTTCAAAAAAAAAAAAAAAAAAATTAAAATTTTGAATGAGCTGGCAACATTACAAAGACAAATCAACAATGCGCTGAGTCACAATTTTGTTTCGACAAAGTTTTAGTTTTGCCCGTAAGAGTCTAAGGAGTTAATAATATATTGACACTTGTCTATCCCTTATATTTTCAATAAATAATAATAATAATAATTTTGTCTTATTAAATACTGAACAACTTAATATGTGATGTGAGTTTATAATTTTGTAAGTAATAATAAAAGGGAAATGCTAATGAGTGTCCTAAAGATATTCATTAAGGATCCATTTCTGTAAAAAAAAATTATGGGAAAAAGGAAAAAGCAATTAATGTTTTGATAATTTTTTATATTTCCCATAAAAATGAAAAGTCCGGTCCCGGATTGGTCCGCCCGGGCTTTGGCCCGGCCCAGGGGTAAAAAAAAGCACGGGTCGGGCCCTATAATGAAAGCCCGGCTTTACCATTTTTGTCTCGGGAAAAAAAAATATATATATATATATATATATATATATATTAATATATTTGTAGCATTTTATTTGTTTGTAGTATTTAAATTATTAATTTATCGATGAAACTTTTGATTTATTTGTGAATTGTCTTTGCATATAGTGTAAATGTATTTTGTATTTGTATGTTTTTATTTTTATTTTTAAAACGGGCCGGATTAAGCCCGAGCCCGGTCCGAGTCGGGCCGGGCCGGAAGACAGCGGGGCCAGACTTTTTCTGGGCCCGTGCTTCTTTTTTTTTTTGCCGGACTCGGGTCGGGCTTATCAAAGCCCGGCCCATTACCACCCTTATCCTTAACTAGTGCCATTAGGGCATTCGTTAGTATTACCCATAATAAAATTGATGATTAATTAAGGGTCATGCTAACAAATGCACTAAGGGCACTCATTAAGAATCCATATTTGGAAAGTTTTCCCATCACTTTTTTGGAAAATGTAAGAAATTATCAAAACATTAATTATTTTTTTCTTTTTCCCATAAAAACTTTCCAAAAATAGACTCTTAAAGAGTACCCTTAGGGCACTCGTTAGTATTTCCCATTAATTATAAAGCTACACGAGTTTTCTCGCCCATTAAATTATTACCCAACGAATTTAAAAGATCTATTTTACTTTATATTTTATATATTAGTTGCTAATCCGTGCGATGGACGGCTCCTTTTAAAAAGCAGTGTTAATTTTTATGGACAGCAAAATTTGTAGTGCAAATATATATTTAGTTAATAGTTATGTTAGAAATCTTTTAATAGTTAACTTAAAGTGAGAGTTAATGAAAAATATGAAAAATTAAATATTAATAATTTATTTAAAACGATTAGATTTTTAATTAACTTATTTTTAATTATTAACACTACAAGAAAATTGGAGATTACCGACCGAATATAAAAAATTCGGTCGATAATCACGATTACCGATCGAAAATCGACTGAATGTATTTGGTCGGTATTTGACTCGTTGATCGAATGAATAAATAAATAAATAGATTTTATTGACCGAATTGTAATTCGATCGGGAAACTATACCGACCGAATGAGTTCAGTCGAGAAACTATACTGACCGAATGAAGTTTGGTCGGTAAACTGACTTCATTTAAAAAAATTTATTGTGGGACCACACACCTATGCCTTAGTATTGAAAGTGTAACATAATTGTTGTTATATATATATATATATATAATATATATATATATATATCGGTAAAATAATAATAATAATATTTTTAATTTTACCAACCGAACGTTATCCGGTCAGTAAAATGACTATTTTTTTTTATATAATTAATATTATTTCAGCTCCGGTTGAATGGTGCCAAATTAATTTTTCGCGTCGTATTACCGACCGACTATCGACTGAATATTCGGTCGGTAATATTTATGTCGGAAATAGGTCAGTAATTAGTTTTATCCTTTTCAGTCAGTAAATACTAAAAAATAACCGATCGAAATAGTCGATCGGTAATTCCAAATTTCCTTATAGTGTAATAATCTTAGAAAATGAAGAATTTGAAAGGGTTTGGAAAATGTCAGATTAGAAATTGAAAAATATGAAAAATTAAATATTAATAATTCATTTGAAATGAATATGTATTTAATTAACGTATTTCTATCGTTAATAATCTTGGGCAAAAAAAGAATTTAGAAGAGTTGAGAAATAAAATATTTGAGACTACAAAATATGAAATAAAATATTAATAAAGAATATGAAAAGATAATCATTAATTACTTACTTGAAATATTAATAACTCATTAATATCATAGCCAAGAAGAAGAAAGTTATTTTTCGGTTTATATATATATATATATATATATATGTATATTTTATTTTTCTTTTTATTTATTTAGTTTCGAGATTCTGCGAGGAGCACGCCATTGTAGAAGAAGACAGTGTTAAATAATTGGTTTTTGTTTTTAATAACAAAAATGATAAACAAACCAACCCTCTCACTTACAAAAAACCCAACCCTTCTTAGAGAAATAACAATCAGATCCTTTATTTGTAATGAAATCACAAATAAGAATGTACTTTACTGTTTTGTTATACAAGTCCCCGCCTTTGTGTCACTTTTATTATTTTATTTTATTTTCACCTTTTTAAAAGCCAAAAAAACTAGGTATCAAAGATTTTTTTAAAAAGGCAAAAAGCAAAACTTGGTGAAACAATAAAAATCTATTATTCCTTTAAAAAAAAGCATTAAGTTAGTAAACAAACCAATTTCAGTAGGTTTGATAAAAAAAAATCATAAATCTTGATCGAATTTTAAGATTACGTATTATTCGGTACGAAATTTGGGATTATTTTTATCGTGAATAAAAAATCGGGTCGAGATTTAAGATTCCAAATTGTTTGATTAGGATTTAAGATTATTTTCTTTCCCAATTCAAAAATTGATAAGGAATTCGGGACGATCCAAACTTAGTTCGTCCTGTCCGATTGCCATCTCTAAATTTCAAGGATAAAATAATTAATCTTTATTTTGTTTATGAAGTTGTATGAACATTATTAGAATATGGATATATAATCATTCTTCGGTGAAGGTAAATTTATTTTATAAAATGAGGATACATGCTAAAAGGAAAAAAATCAAATTGAAAATTATATTTTTCATATATTAATATATTGGAGTTCGTGTTTTTTTAATATGATATTTACATTTTATAAAATATAGACTCTATGAATCTGTATGAGAATTATAATGTGTCATAGTAATGTTATCCAAGACGGAGGATCTACATGTTATTGTCCTTTTCAAATGACTTGATATTTGTACATTTATAGAAAAAAAAAATCTAAATGTGAAATTACATTCATGTGCTAGTGAACAAAATTGAGTACTAATGTTGAGGGGTAATTAGGTCATTTGAGCATGGTGAAGCTTGTGGAAGGTGGATGAAGAGAACAAGGCAAGTGTTTGAAAAAAAATCAGGGACATTGTTTTCCTCCAAGATGAAAGAAATTTTTAACTTCTTATGATGTTATTGTTAGAAAAAAATTGTTCTCAAGTTCAACAATTTGGATTTTTTTAAAAAAATAAAAAATAAAAAAGGAGTTATGAAAGAGATGATACTATCGAATTCATATATGATTTGACATTCGATGTCAAATTATTTATTTCGGACTTAAACGGAATATGTAAAATCTCCGGTTGTTTCAGGCTCTTACAAGAAACGAACTCTCTGAATTCGAATCCAAGATTCTAAAATGAGATCATGAATCATATATCATCAAGTCACGCCCCTGAGGACGATTAATACAATGTAACATTAACGTTTAGTCTGTTATTAAAATTGGTGATGCCTTATTTTGAAAATAGTCAATCGATATAGTAAGCACATGGTAACTCATACAAATAATTAAGTAGTAGTGAAATAAAAAAA
Source organism: Zanthoxylum bungeanum (assembly GCA_019454045.1). NCBI lineage: Eukaryota > Viridiplantae > Streptophyta > Magnoliopsida > Sapindales > Rutaceae > Zanthoxylum > Zanthoxylum bungeanum. The sequence goes on along the minus strand of SKCR01014156.1, from coordinate 52,504 downwards.
AGTATATAATCACGTTTTTTTTAGAAGTCCGATTCCTCAAAGTTTTGTTTTTATTATGAAACTGGCTCTACCTAAAAAGTATTTTACTAATTGAAAAAGAGGGAAACAACATAAAATTATCTTAATATTTTAAAAATTAAACAAAAACTTCTCAAATGGACTATAAATATTTTAATTTTTATTATAAATAATAATGAGATTTCACTTATTTTTAAAACATTAATAGATTTCATTTAATTTTGAAATTACCTACAAACACACAACAAACAATCTCTATATATCCAAGTGGAGAGATGAATTGGGTGATGACATAAATTTGCGGAAATATAAATTATTGTTGATTTTATGCTATTAAGTTAGTAACTTTACCAGTTAAGTTGAATTATCAATTTCCCAATGACAAGCTATGTTAAATAATATGGAAAGATAATATAAAGTTTTGATTAAATAAATAGATAAAGTTAGAGAAATTGACACCGGTGATTTATAGTGGTTAGGCCAACTCTTTGCCTACGTCCACTCCCCCCAAGCCATGCTTGAAAATTTTCAATAAGTTGAATCCATAACTTACACCAAGTTTTATGTAGTTCACTCGCAATCAATAATTTTTTCTCATAGGTTCACTCCAAACCTTTACACAAAGAGTTTTATCCATAGATTCACTCTTAAACCATTACAATGAATTTTCACTGTAGGCCCACTCACAAACCTTTGCAAAAAATTACCCTTTTGAGTATACTCACTCAACAAGGGACTTCCTAACCTCAAGTGTTTAAGAAATGAAGTTTATAACTCACTTGAGCACTCACAAAAGATAATAAAGATTTAAGTGTGAGTTGCCAACCCAATAAATCTAAGCTCATTACAAATGATATGAATGTGTAGTGTGTAAGCTTGAGTATGAGAGTGAATGATGATAAGGTTTTGTAAAATTCTTTTTTTTTTACCTTAGGGAAAATGTATGAAAATTGTGTAACTGTGTAAAAACAGATTTGGGGCTCAATTTTATAGAAAATGTGAAATATTGCCACTCGCTGTCTGAGGCTTGTATGTCGGTCTGTCAAAACATAATGACTATATTACTGACCGGTATGGAGGCCGATATGTTTGTGAGCTCACCAGTATGGGGACCGGTATGAACCGTCTCGATTCCAGTGGCCATGCATAGGCATGGCAGAAGGACTCGTACCCGGCCCAGGTCCGGGATTAAAAAATCGAGAACCGGGTCTTAAAATTTTAGACCCGGGCGAATCCGGATCCGGAATCGGGTTAGCACGGGTCCTGCCCGCAGACCCGGCCGGTTTTCGATTCCGGTTCCACACTTAAGTGGAACCGGAACCTTGAACCGAACCGGAACCGACCGGTTCGGTTCCGAATCTTTTTTAAAAAAAAATTCGAAAATAAATTAAAATAAATGAGATTAATTTTATAAATAAATAAAATTATTACATTGAAGAGTTTGAGCTTAAATTTTTAAAAATTTAAGTTGCCTACGTATCCTCCAAGGGTGAGAGGAATCAAAGCTCACGTAGTTCCATTACAATTTTAAGACATTTTCCCTTTGTAAATTTACAATTTTATAATTTTACAATTATCAATCATCATTATCAGTTGATCCTTCAGCTCCGGTTCCGCTTGCACTTGTTGTTGCAGATGCATTATCGAACAAATCTTCAAAATCATCGGGGGCATCTTCTTGTTGTCTCAGATCAGCTCGAGTCCAATCATCCACACAAGCTGTTGCTTCTAGAGTGCTTGGATGTAATGAAGATCGTCTAGTTTCCAATATATTGCCTCTCATGCTCAAAGCTTGCTCAACCGCAACGGTGGAAATAAGTGCTGCCAATATCTCTTTAGCAATAATTGATAAAACAAGATATATATTTTGATGTCGGTTCCACCAGTCAAGTATTTTAAAATTTTTACTAACTAAACTTTCAGTATGAAACTCGAAATTTGCAGATAAATAATTATCTAATTCGGGGTTATTAGTTGTCGTATCCCTAGCTTTTTTATTTCGTTGCAATAACCAACGATCCCCTGCGCTAAGTCTTGTTTGAATTACCGGTTCGCTACTACTAGATTCACCTAATGTTCCTAAATTATATCTTACAATATAATCATTAAATAACTCAATTAAATCATTTCCTAATTTCGTCATTATTCTTGTAATATCAATTTCATCTAATATTCCTAAATAACCATAGTAAGCTTGTAAAGCACCATTCAAACCTTCTAATTTAAATCTAGGATAAAAAACAATAGCAATAAGATAAAGTAAATGAATGCCTCTAAAATAATTCAATCATTTTAACTTCATAATAGTAATGGCTTCTAGCAAAACAATATCATTAGGATCGCTACTTTCAGCATGTTCATCGAGAGCACCAACAATATTCAAACTTTCAAGAAGAAATAAATGTGATGTTGGATAATAAACACCGCTAAAAGTTAAAGTAGCTTCATTAAAAACTTTTAAAATATCTAAAATATTTTCACAAATATCTCATTGACTAGGATAAAGTGTGACATTTTGAACATGTTGAGAAAAAAAAACTACATAATGCATCTTTGTATTGAACTGCTTGACATCTAAGAAAATAAGTTGAATTCCAACGTGTTGGAACATCTCTTGAAAATTTAATCGATTTAATACCATTTATTTTACAAAACTTCGTCCATTCTCTCCTAACTTGAGAATATGACCAAATGCAATTAAGTGTCATTTTAATAGGATTAAGGAAATGTGATAATAATTTTAGACCGTCTTGAACACATAAGTTAAGGACATGACATGTACAACGAATATGAAAAAATCGACCCCGTAAATTTGGTTGACATAAAGATTTTAAATCATTGATGGATGTAGTATTTGCAAATGCATTATCAAATCCAATTGTTAAAATTTTATCTACTAAACCATATTCATAAAAAATTACCTTCATCATTCTATAAATATTTTGTGCAGTATGTTGGTCATCAAAAACTCTAAATGCAATAAGTAGTTTTTCCATGGTAAATGATGCATCAATCCAATGACAAGTCACACTCATGTATGAGTGTGTTTGCCAATGGTCACTTCAAATATCAGAACATATAGAAATACGACATTTCATCTCTTTAAATATTTCATTTAAAATAATTTTACCATCTTTATATAATTTAAAAATATGACGTTTTGTTGTGTTTCGAGTCATTTTACATGCAGAAGGATTTAAAGCATTATGCACGTAATTAGTAAAATGAAGTTTTTCACCAAAGCTTAAAGAAAGATGTGCCATACAAGTTAATTTCACAAATTCTTCTCTATTTTTTGCATCAGAATATTTAAATAAATCTACATCACTCGTACATCTACTAGATGATGCGTACCTGGCCATTTGAGTTTGCGTCGTATCAATTCCAAGTTCAACCGGATGATGTCTTTCCAGGTGCTTGATCATATTGCTCTATCCACCAGAAATGTTTTAGGTAACCCCACAATAGTTGCAAATTGCTCGTTGTGTATCATCTTCTAGGCGTTCCAAATGAAAATGAATTTTGAAAATATCCGAGGAACGGGCCTTAACTTATATTCTGCGTGATTGTGCACCGACACTAGGGCCGCTCTCTTGGGTTGGCATATTTGACATTATGTTCTCAGATGAGCTTGTCATTTTTCGTTTGAGAAATCAGGAAAAAAAATAAGAAAATTGACTAATTGTGAATGATAATAACTAATTGAATTGAGAATAAAAGAATTGTATGAATTGAGATTGAGAATAAGAGAATTGTAGGAAATGAGAGAGTTGAGAATTTGATGTGTTGAAATAATGAAGAATGAATCCTATTTATAGAGTTTTAGAATTTTTTTGATACAAAAAATGCTCATAAATATAACCGTTTTATTACCGTTATTAAGGATATATTAGTAATTAAATTTTTTTTATTAATATAACCATTTTTTTTATATTGAGGGCATGGAGAATGGCTCCCTGCCCTCCCCCCAACGGCTAGTAGTCGTTGGGGTTACGGTTCCAACAGGAACCGTAGAACCGGTGGAACCTTAAGGTTCGGACCGGTTCGGATTGGGGTCGAACCCAAACCGAACCGGTCGGCCATGGTTTCGGTTCCGGAATCGGAACCGTGGCCCGGTCTACCTGCCCGGATAGGTTCGGGTCCGGAAAAAAAAATATAATGAAAAATATAAAATAATATCCATATATATATATATATAATATAATATAATATAATTAAAAAATATAAAAGAATTGAAATAAAACTAATTAAATTGACAAAATCCAAATGTAAATATAAAATAATACAATTAAAAATTTAAAAAAAAAAAAAGAAATCGGGTATCTGGATCCGGACTGGGTAGACCCGGGTCTGGAACCAGACCCGAGGTTACAAAATTACTTCTGGATCCGCCCGGACCCGGGTCCGGATCCGGATTTTACCATCTCTAGCCGTGCAAACTCTAATTAAATAATAAGTGGAATTGATTCTAAAGTAAAGCCTAAATGCCTAATAATACCTTGGGATTTGGTCTCATAAATACAATTATTTTTTAAATCTTTTTACTGAAGTTGAGGTATCATCATCTGTATATTTCAAATGCTTCCTTTCAAGCTTTCGAAATAACACTGCTTTCTTTTCCACACACGATCAAATTTCCACGACAAAAGTTTCAGTTTAAAGAATGCCGTTATCAAAAGATTAGTCTAACTCGAACAATTATAGAAAGGAAAGGTAAGGTTTATTGTATTCGGTGCATAAAATTCTCACCACATATAAGGTTTAGAGAAAATTTTGACATAAGTTTCATCGAGAAGATATTTTCGGAATTTAAATTTGTGTAAACGAATAATAAGTTAATATTTGACCATTGTGTTACGCATCGCCTTCAACTTGAACGATTATGATTACTATTTTTTTTTCATAGCAAAAAAAAAAAGTCTAGAATGTGCAATAAACCACATATGAAACTGAATATATATATATATATATATATTAAGAAAATGAGATTCAACTACATTGTAAATTATTATAACGACACTTTAATCACTATAATTTTGAAAATATAAGTTTTAGATCATGTCGTTAAATATTTTTCATTAATTTTGAGTCATATTTCATGTGAAATGACTTGAATTTCTAAAACCATCTAAATATTATAAATTCTTATTTCAAAATTAGATAAAATTAAATTGACTCAATTAATAAAAAAAAAAACTTAACCGCAAGGACTAACTTTTGAATTTTATAAAACTGTCGAGATTAAAACTTGTATTTTTAAAATTATAAAGACTAAATATCATTATTATAATCGATAGAATAGTATAATCTCATTTTTCCAATATTTAATATACCATATGCCAGGCCAGCACCTAAAACATGTCCATCAACATCATAGATCATACCATTGAAGAAATGAGCACCAATAGAACAAGAAAACACAAAATGAAAAGATTTCAGAACAGTATATGTAATAACAGTAAGAAATTCTCTTAATATGTGTGTCTGAGAGACTTTGTCTCTTAAAAAGTATTTTATGAGAAATGCACAAAAATGAAGGGATATATTCTCTAAAGTGAATGTATGTATCTATAGACTTTAAATGACATTTGGAAGAGATATAACATTTAAGAGGGTTACAATCTAAACTAAAGGGTGCCTATAAAGGCACCTATCCATACTTATATAAGGGGTCTTTAGGTTCATTTTAAAAACATTCAATTTTGTGTGAAAATATAGACATATTAGAGAGTCTAAAATTAAAAGAGAGTTTCTATTATTTTCAAGTTCAAGTTTAAGTTTTTGAAGAAATGCGTGTCACTTCTACAATAAGTAAACAAGTAATCCCGAAAGAATGTTAGCCACAAGTAATTTGTAGAACACCGAGACGGGGCTAATAAGTTCTTAAGGACAGAGATATCTCGTCTTAGTCTTATGTTTTTCATCTTAGGTTTTTCTAAATTTCTATGTTTATGGTATTTTAATTGCATGATAGTGAAAATTTGATTATATAATGCATATTGTCTAAATTGATTAATAACATATTAGTAACAATAATAACAAAAACACCCGATTGAGGCAAAAGTGATAGCAAAAAGATCAGCTTGAAAGAACAGAAAATGAATCATTTACAAATTACCATATATACAATAATGTTCACTCACAGACAGATTATACATACCCACGACAAAGGCATATCATCGGCAAAACCTCATACCCTTTCACAGGCTATTATATTGTTGGGGTGGTTTTTTGTTTGATGGGTAATTATGGAAAATCATTCCTCGAACAAATCTCCCTCAATTGTGAATTTATTTGGTTTTGTCGGGAATCCAATGTAAACTTGGCAAAAGATAGAAACAACATACAAGATAAATGATTTAACGTGGTTCAGCGAAATGGATCTAACCTACGTCCACGGGCATAAGAAAAATGAAATCTTTATTACCATCTCGGGTCTGACCGACCTCTCTTTTTCTCTCTCACTCAGAATTATTTATCTCTTTTACAAGTGACGAAACAACTATTTCTTACTAGAAAATAATTGACCAAAACTTTACAATGAACTCTCAACCTCTTTTATACTAGGTCAAATTCTACTATTACACAAACTTGTGACATCAGCCACGTGAACCTGTCATCGCTGAGCAGGCTCTCTTCCCCAACCACTCTGTAAAAAGTAACTCTGCCATCTGACATCTCATTAAACCATGCCACTTTTGGTAACTGCTACACGCTATGCCACAGTGACGGCCTGTATTCCAATCACTCATATGCGGTTGCGTGTGTCAGTCAATAAGCTCGCAACCCTGCTATGTCTCATCAGTCGCTGACCTACTTCTAGCCCATCCATCCTTGGTAAACCCAAACTTCGTTAACGACTGACGTCATCCATCTAAGAACACAATGCTACAACCCCGACCCGCATCCTCGGGTCGGGAAATTGAGATGATCGACTGCAAATTGAAATGATCGACCAGTCCCACCAGGCCGAGTCGATGCTGAGACCTTCACTCCCTTCATCTTCCCTGAGCATCTTTCCACCCCGGGTCGGGCATCAAGTACAAACAAATTTTGATCTTCTCGTCGGGCCAGATGCCTATGCCCATTGGGCTTGGACCCCTTATTCGGGAAGTGTAAATATCTTATATACTCTTCTTCATACTTCGGCTCTTCTCGGGTCAGGAAATCACCATCAACATATATAAAAGATAACTAAAATAGAGAATGCTCTCTAGGTCGGTAATTTATTTTTCATAATTAGTCATTAAGTCCTTTTATTTAGGGTTGATAGATAATGTCGAAACTCGATCGAAATTTAAGATCTCATATCAAACGGTACGGGATTTGGACGAAAAATCGACCTGAATAAAAAACTCATATCGCAATTTGGAATAATTATTCGTTCCAATTCAAAAAACCGAATAGGATTCGAGATAATTTTTTCGTCTCGAATCATAATCGAGATGAAGACTAAGACTGTACGGAACGTCTCGATTTCCATTTATATACTACTGTTCTAAAAGCAACAATACATAATTCAACAACGATTCTTTACTATTAAAATAGCATAGGCCTATAATAATAATTATAAAAAAAATAAAAATAAATAAAGACCTAATGAGTAATTATGAAAAAAATTTGGAACCCAATAATCATTTTTCATGAATAAAACACAACAAAACATAGCTTCTATGTATATTTTATTCACCATCAACATATTACTTTGTTATTTCATACAAGCAAAAAGGTATATAAGCTATAGTCTCTAAACAACTAAAAATACAGTCTCAAGAATGCTATAATCAAAGAGCAAGAGACCTTACTCACAAAATGAAAGAGAGAGAGCTCATCTGAGGCTCAATACATTTAATTTAGGAAGATACATGTTTAGAGAAGAAGCAAACAAAAGGTTAAAAGTACCCATGATGGCATTACGCACGACCTTCAACTTGAATGACTTTTGTTGACGGTGAATTTTGGTCTCAGGGCAATACGGGAATATCACCTCCGAGAGAATCCTCCTTCAATAGTGAATTTGTTTGGTTATGGGGGACCAAAGGCAAATTTAGCAAAAGACAGATAAACACACCAATCGACAAGGAGATTTAACGTGGTTCGGTGGATTTGGATCCGACCTACGTCCACGGACACAAACAAGATGATATTTTTATTACTTGAACACGCTTCTCAGCTCTGCCTCTTCTTTTTACAAGTCAGATCGTAATGATTCTGATCATTAATTTTTTGATGCCTTTTACACATACTCTGTCATCCTATTTATAATAGTATAGAAATCAGACTCCTATTTGCATAAGAAATCCTAGTTTGAACTCAGTCTTCTCTTCTTGCAAGGATTCCTAGTCTAATATTGTCTTCTCTTTTCTTATTCCTTTTCGGACTCTGACTTCATTTCCTTGTGAGAACATGATAATTTGCTTATCTTATCCGCAAGAATAGGGTGTCATTATCTTTGAGCATATCTTCGCCATATGGTCGGTCTTCATGAGGTCGGTCATGGTAGTCCTTTATGTTGAGAATGTTGCTGTCGACCTGATTGTGCCCGGCTATCTGAGCCCAGGTGATCGGTAGCCGGTCATGAAGTGCTCGGTCTATATCTGTTGTGGTCGGTTTGGAACCGTAAGGTGCTTGTTCTTTTATTGCAAAGTGGTCGGGTTGGATTTAATGATCCCAACCAAGCAGGGAATTGCCCTTCTGTCCTTGTCGTGCTGCCTTAAATATCGTAGTGCCTGAAAACACCATCAACATCTGTCCCCTAGTTCTCGGTTCCAACGAGTGTATGAGTTGGTGCCGGGAACTATATATAAATGGTGTTGCCGACTTGAATCTGTTGAAGGTCGACCTCGGTGTGGAATCAATAGGTTGCGTCGTCTTTTCTTAACGCCTTTTCTTGAGACGCGCAACAGTCACGTCTGCTTAAATGCCCATCAAATCATCTTTTAGGTTTTCTTCTAGTTTTGACACTTGTCGAACATCCGTCAGGTTCCCGCCAAAAAGGGAAACGAATCGACCGTGTTGAGGTGTTTTTACAGTGTGCTAATCTCAACCGTCTGTTTGAATTTGGGAGACCTCTTTTGCAGTCGACACTTGGCGTTCATCCGAGTTTCTCTTTTTGATCTAACGGCCACGAGCGTCTTGGACATGACTATAAGATGGCGAGGCTTTCACTGTTCAATCTTTTTCGGCAATTTCTTCTTCTTTTCTGCAAATATCTCTGTTGATTCGCTCAAATTAGTGTTCTCGGAATTCAACCGTGGGCTCTTTTCTCTGCTGCGAACATAAGGAACGGGCAAACCGTACTGCACAATCTCCGGTTTTTTGAGAAAAAACAAGTAAGTCTTCTGAACGATCTCTTCTCTTTTTGTGTTGTGAATCATGCTCTCTCTGCTGAATGTTGCTAGGGAACGACTTAAGGCTTTGTTGGATTTTGCTTTAGGGTGCTCTTTAGAACCCACCTGTTTTTAGAAACCTGAGTAGTTTCTTAGTTATAGACTGACTTCCCCTTCCCTTTTTTGTTTTCCGGATGTCAGGGATGTCTGGCAGCAGTTCCTCCCCTGAAAAGCCTGCTAAAAACTCAACTCCCTCTGCTGAGGAGCTCTCCTCGGGCTCGGGGGCACCTAGTGTAGAAGACCTTGACACTACCCCTACTCCTTCTGAGATCGAACAAGACTCCTATCATCAGAGGGTTCCTCGGAAGGACCCAGAGGCCGGTGAACTCGGCTCGTCGGCTCTGGATATGAACCGTCATTCTAAAATAACCGAGGACGACCTCGCCCTTCTTCGACTGCGATATAACATACCTATAGATATTGCCCTTAAAGTTCCTTGCTTGATGGATCGCGCCAGTCAACCTGATGAGGGCTCGGTGGCACTTCTTCCTGCTTTTTTCGAGTGTGGGCTGCGGCTGCCGGTTCAGCCTTACTTTGCTTGGATGCTGGCCGAGATGGAGATTGCTCCTTGTCAATTGAGTCTGAACAGTTGGAGGATCTTGGCCGGGTTGTATGTAGCTTGGCATCGAGCAGGACTCGGCGAGCCTTCTCTTGAAGAGGTGAAGAGGTTATACCGGTTGAAGGCCAATCCTAGGTCGTACCACGGATGGTATTACCTTTCAGCTTATGACAGCTCGTCAAATGTTGTCAAGAAACTCCCTGACTCCAATAAGAATTTTAAAGACTTCTGGTTCTGGGCCACTGGGGATTGGGGACGGTCCCTAAGGTCGGATGAAGGGGAGTTCTTGGTACCGGATATCTTCAGGGCGGGAGGTTAGGAGATCAACTTTTAGCTTTCCTTAGTTTTTTTTTGTTTGGGTTCTTACCCCTTCTTTTCTGTTCCCCCTAGCCTGTTGGAGGGATGCTCCCAAGGTTTCCCATCGGGTCCGGCAACGGGTAGTCTGGGCTCGTCAGTATGCTGCCCACTGGAGGGAGTTGGTTAATGATGCGGCATTTGTTGAGTCGGGCCTTGCCCGGGCTGTCCCTTCGGAGGTCGCAGGTCGGATAGGTAGATGTCTGCTGGCTGTTTAGTTTGACTTCCCTGTTTGTTTATCATGTTTGACGTCTTTGTTATATGCTCGGGTCCTGATTTCCTTTTCCCCCTTTTTTGTTGGTATGTCAAAGAGGCCTAAGTTTCTTGAGAAGTTGGCTGGTACTATGAAGAAGGCCGGTCATGCCGAAACTGGAACTTCCCGGGCATAGCCTGAACCTGCTGAGGTTGGGAGGGTGTCTCAAGGGAGAGTTCAACCGTCTGCTCGGGGTTCGTCTTCTCCTGGAGTGCAGTCATCGGGATCTGCTCGTCTCGTCAGTCCGCCGAAGCCTTTTAGGAAAAGGAGGCGTCAATTTGGGGCCGAGGAGGCTGAGTTGGGGGAGAGGAGCCTGTGCAGGGAAGAGAAGAAAGATGTCCGTCGGGGGAAAAAATCTTCCGAGGGCTCTACCAAGAAGCGGAAAGGTTCCGTGATCCTCGGGGTGGATGACTTGGGAGAAGGCATCCGGGAGGCTACTTCCCATTTAGTGCCGGCTTTTAATGAATTGGCCGAGGTGATTCCCCCGGGGGAGGTTTCGAGATATGAGGATATCTCTCCCGAAGCTGTGGTGACCGAGATGAGCTCTCAAATGGCAAAGGTAGTTTTTTTTTTACTCCTCTTCTTTCTGATTTTGGTTCTCGGTCTTCTTGATTTTATATCTTGACTTCTTTGTTTTTTGTGCAGGCTACTTACCTCCTGGCCAAGAATAAGGACCTCCTTCTGAGTCTATTATCCGAGGGTGGCCAGGCCCAGAGACTTCAGAATCGCCTTACAGAAGTGGAGGCTAAACTGGCTGATCGGGAGGAGGTGATAAAGAACCTTGAGTCGACTGCTATTGAGAACTTCAAAACAAACAAAGCTCTCAAGGTTGCTGCCGCGTTGGAGCGAAAACTTGCCGACACTGCCCGGGAGGATTTGAAGGCTGCCCAATCTGAGATTGGCGTTTTGAAGGCGAAGGTGGCCAGTGTTGAAACCAAATTGAAGGCCAATGATGAGCAAATGGCACGGGCTCGGGATGATCTTGAGAGGAAAGAGGCCGAGCTTGAGGAGAGAGAGGCCGATCTTGAGACCGAGAAGGAGGCCATTCGCCTTGAGGAGGTTGGTGACTGTGCTGAATTGATACCGATGGTGCTGCCAAGTCTGAATATGGACCCTATTTATGCGGCCATCAGTTTCTGCAAGGGGGAGATCTCCGATGAGGAGTTCCGGAAGTGGCTCCTCCCCCTACCGAGGAGGTGATGGATCCCGACCTGATTTCGATCGTTCCGGCTTCTGGGGCTTCCCAAGAAGGACGGCCTGATGTTCCTGCCCTTGGCGAGGACTGCCTTGAGATCCCTCATCTCATACCTGAGGCAGAGGTCTCCTATGCTGCCGAGGTTGAAGCCGTAGTTCCTCCTCCCGAGGTCGAGCCGATCCTCCCGCCGTCGGAGCCGGTTGAGGAAGAAATTCCTGCCCCTGTGCGGGCTGAATGAGAAAGGGTAACCCGACCGGGGCCCTGTGTACACTTTTACTTTTTGTAATGAAACTTTAAGCTGTATTTTGACATATATATATATATATATATATATTGTGTGTCTTTTTTATCTCTTTCTCCTTTTTCTTTATGTTTCCTGTTATTCGAACAATTTGAGACCCTTCGAGGTTTAATCATGAGCCGGAGGGGCATAACCTGACCCCGAGCTGAGTGAGATACTTGGGCTCTGGGGGAATGTCACCTCCCCAGTCCAAAGAAGGTTGACTCGGTGGGACGTAACCCGACCCCGAGCTGAGTGAAAGACTTGGGCTCTGGGGGAATGTCACCTCCCCAGTCCAAAGAAGGCTGACTCGGTGGGACGTAACCCGACCCCGAGCTGAGTGAAAGACTTGGGCTTTGGGGGAATGTCACCTCCCCAGTCCAAAGAAGGCTGACTCGGTGGGACGTAACTCGACCCTGAGCTGAGTGACCAAACGGCTTCGGCGGAACGAAATCCAGCCCCGAGCCGACTAAGAAGTGGCCTCGGCGGAACGAAATCCAGCCCCGAGCCGACTAATCCCTGGGGTTTATTCAGAAGGGAAGTGGATCAACCTTTTGAAACCCTACCGAATCTGGCATGGGCGTCCATCTGCCAGATCGGCGAAAAAAACAAAAACAAGATTCTGGAAAATAAAATTTAAAAGGTGGGGGTGACTTAGCACCTATCCCAAAAACATTTTTTTGCAAGCATAAACAATAACATGGATGCCTCAAAACAGCGTCCCGTCTGAGGTCTCCAAAACACAATTCGGAATCTTTCAATTCAGTGTCCCAGCGAACCAGGATTCTGATCAGAAGAGCGTTTGATTGGTAAGGGCACATCCTCTACACGCGGTTCACTGGGGAGCCTGTGTATTGTATGAGGGCTCCTCCTTACCACGCTGGAGTAGGCACAGGCTACAGGGGCACAACGCATCCCCGTGCTGCGTCTCTCGCGGATCCGGATGATGAATGGATCAAAGAGTGTCCGGGATACTAAGGGCACATTCCTCCTTAAGTCCGGCATCACTGGAGCTAGCAATCGTCACGGGGGCATCATTATCCCCCGTGTTATACTTTCCCACGGATCCATTACATCAGGTAAGTGAGGATCAAATAGTGTTCGACACATTAAGGGCATATTCCTCCTTATGTTTGGTAACACTGGAGTAAGCAATCGCCACGGGGGTATCATCCCTCCGCGTGCTATGCTTCTCACGGATCCTATGCATCGAGTATGTCCCTGAGGACCCCGAGCCAAGAGAGATACTTGGTTCTGGGGGAATGTCTCGTCCCCAGACCAATGAGCGTGACTCGGTGGGACGTAACCCGACCCCAAGCCGAAAAAGGCACTTGGACCTGGAGGAATGTTACGTCCCCAGTCCGAAGGGCTGACTCGGTGGGATGTACCCGACCCCGAGCTGAGAAAAAGGCACTTGGACCTGGGGGAATGTTACGTCCCCAGTCCGAAGGGCTGACTCGGTGGGATGTACCCGACCCCGAGCTGAGAAAAAGGCACTTGGTCCTGAGGGAATGTTACGTCCCCAGTCCGAAGGGCTGACTCGGTGGGATGTACCCGACCCCGAGCTGAGAAAAATGCACTTGGACCTGTGGGAATGTTACGTCCCCAGTCCGAAGGGCTGACTCGGTGGGATGTACCTGACCCCGAGCTGAGAAAAAGGCACTTGGTCCTGAGGGAATGTTACGTCCCCAGTCCGAAGGGCTGACTCGGTGGGATGTACCCGACCCCGAGCTGAGAAAAAGGCACTTGGACCTGGGGGAATGTTACGTCCCCATTCCGAAGGGCTGACTCGGCGGGATGTACCCGACCCCGAGCTGATGACCTCAGTTGAATAAGATCCAGCCCCGAGCTGTTTGGAACATCAGAGGGCATATTTCTTTTTATGTTCGGATTTTTGCTTTGAGTATGTCCCCGGGAAAAGACGTCTGGGTACCCCTTCAGACATTCTAGAAGATCCTGTCGTATAGACTTGCTCAGGCCTCCCCCTATCTTTATACTTTTTGCTGGCCCATAAATTTCTATTTCTTCCGTTTCCTCAGCTGCAGCGAGCTGGGCATTTTTGTTTGGCCGGGGCCCCGGGCTTCTGTCTTCTTCTTTTTCTACCTGGTTTCTTTGTCGTTTTCGGGTATCTTCTGTGATGCAGAGAGTTTCTCGTGAGAGAGTTGCGAAGTAGCTGCGAGCTGTTTTCTGGCTTCCGCACACAATTCTGATCCCCTCCCGGTTGGGGAATTTCAGTTTCAGGTGGTAGCAGGAAATTGCGGCCTTTGTTTTCATCATGAAGGGTCACCCGACGATGGCCTGGTAACTGCTCATGCAGTCTTCTACAGTGAAGTCTATCATGATCGTTTGGGTCCGGGGATGTGTCCCGACAGTTATTTCCAACTGTATCCTTCCTAATGGGATGACGGTTGATCCTCCGAAACCGTATAAGGGAGTGCTATCGTTGGTTAGGGTTGCATATTCCACCCCTAGGTCGTCCAGTGCTTCTCTGGAAATTATGTCAACCGCGCTTCCGAGGTCCACCAGGATTCTGTCTACTTCCGACCCGCTGATGACTGCCTTGATTATCAACGCATCGTCATGCGGGAAACTTACTCCTCGGGTATCCTCATCAGTAAACATTATTGGTACCGACCGACTTCCTTGCGGCCCTGTGACCTGCTCTGTTTCTAAGACGTCTGGTCCTCGGGCTCTGCTGTAATCTTTCCTTGACCGGTTAGAGTTTCCGGCCAGTGTTCTTCCTCCTGCGATGATATTGATTTGGCGGCTACGTGCTCTTTGTCTGGCCGTCATGACCTCGTGGTCAATGTATTTGTTCAGATACCCGTTTCGTGCTAGATCTTCCATTTGTTCTCGTAGATCTTTACATCCGTCTGTTGCATGTCCCTTGGAGTTGTGGTGCACGCAATAAGCCTTTTGGTTTCTTTTGTCCGGGGGGAATCTTCTTTGGTCGGGTTCTACCAAGGGGCCTTTCCCCTGGATCTCCATGACAATTTGTCCCATTGGTTTCTTTAAGGGAATGTATGCATCTTCCCCGACCACATGGTTTACTTGGGTCGGCGCCCTTCTCTCTTGGTTGTCTCGGTGCAGTGTGTGGGACACAGAAACTGAGCGACGCCGTTCCTAGGCTCGCGGCCTAGTTGGGAAGGATTACATAACATGGAGTCGCCACCCGGTGTGAACCGGGACAAAGATTTAAGGCCGCACTCACCCCTCGCAAGGGAAAACCTCAAACCGTTGGGTTCGGAATGGTCCCTTACTTATGTCACTTGTAATGAAAGGATTCATGTAATAATTTAAACAAGCCGAAGTAACACTTATTCCTAAGAGTATCATGCTTCTAAATTCACATTTATAAAATAAAATATGCGCCTAAATGTACATGTATTTCACATATATCTTACATTTAATATTTGCATGCTTAACATATATCAAGATAGCAACTAACATACAACTTTACTTGCGCGTCACATTCAGGAAAAAGACACAAACACACATATTAACCATATAAGCACACATATGGGCACTTTTCAAGTGGTACGTGGAATTGTGGCCCAAGTACAGACCGCACTACCGTCCATTCGGAATCGGCTACGGAATTTACGTCTGGGTTTCCATCCGATATACCGCAAGAGATAATGCTCTAAGGTTATCATGACATAAGCATACGAATTGTAACACATTTGCATAAGAAAGATCAACTAATAGGCAATCATGCATGAATATAATAAGACAGACTCAGTTCAGTGTGTGTGTGCGTTCGTGTAGCGTTCGTAAACGCGTTCGAACGGAAATGAAACAGAATGTTCACGTTCGAGTAGCGTTCGTAAACGCGTTCGAACGGAATGAAACAGAATGCTCACGTTCGAGTAGCGTTCGTAAACGCGTTCGAACGGAGACGAGACAGAATGCTCACGTTCGAGTAGCGTTCGTAAACGCGTTCGAACGGAGATGAGACAGAGAGCTCACGTTCGTATGGCGTTTGTTAACGCGTTCGAACGGATACAAGACCTGACACATAATAAGGCAAAAACACATGCGCGTTCGAGTTGCGTTCGTGAACGCGTTCGAACGGACACGGACCTGATGCAATATATAAACAGAAAATAAAAGGGCGCGGCGAAGCACTGCCGTAAAGGTGACCCTTTGGGGCTCTTGATCTCTCAAAGAGAGGACCTTTAGACCAACATGCTAAGCCCATGCGCGTCATATCACACATGCAAGAATAGAACCAATCATATCAACCAAGTATGCCCGATTGAACGCATCTTACATCCAATCCGAACACACGTCAACCGGCGCGGCAAAGCATCGTGGTAAAGGGCTTTTAGCCCCTCCCCATAGGGGATCTCACAACACACTTACTAAGCCCATGCGCTCGATCGACTTATGCATACGAAAATAAAGATAATAATAATATCAAACTAAGTATGCTCGATTGAACGTATCTTGCGTCCAACCGAACATACATCAACCGGCGCGGCGAAGTAGTGTCACGAAGGTGGCCTTTTCGGCTCTTTGTCTCACAAATGGAGGACCTTTGGACTAACTCACTAAGCCCATGCGCTTGGTTGAATCATACAAAAAATAAACAACATATTGAATTCAAGAGAAAACTAAATAAACAAAAAGCAACACAACGAAAGAGAGATGGTGCCGTTTACTCAAGCGGTACGTGGAGTTGTGGCCCGAGTACAGATCATATTACCGTCCATTCGGAATCGGCTATGAAATTTATGTCCGGGTTTCCATCCGATATACCGCGAGAGTTGACACATCTCTCATTCATCTAATGCCCACAACATATTACATATCATAATTCATGCATATTTACATACTCAAAAATCACAACACACATTTCAGTATTACAATCATACAAGGAATACTTAATAAATAATGCGGAAAAGGAAGACAAGTGTGAAAGATACCCTCAGGTCTAACCTTTTAAGTCGTCTCTCGGACTCACGTTCCACGAAGATCGAAAGGGGGGTAAAGCTCCGCAACTTTTCTGGTCCCTGGTTCAACGTCTTAGCTCACTGCTTCGCTGCTTTGCTTATTGTTCGAACTCCGTTCTGCTCCTGTTCGGCTCCTGTTTTGCTGCTCGCTGCACGGGCTACCTGTTTCAATGTTTTCAAAGAACTTATTCTAAGTTGTGTGGGTTCTTAGTTCAATTAAAAGTGATTATTTTTAAGGTTATCTATGTAGTTTTCTAAGTTACTGTTTTTTAAGGATTTGGGCTGCTGTGTTTGTGTGGTTTTCGGTGGTGTATGGAGGTTGAGAGGGGTTGGTTTTCGGTGGTGATCTTGTTTTCTTGCTTGTGTATGTGTGAAGTGTTTTCTCTTTTTTTGCTTGTTTGGTCTTGGGTGTGTAGAGAGAGTCTAGAGAGATTTTGAGAGAGTTTGAGTATGAATTCTATGTGTCAAGGAGCCAAAGGCTTAGGTTAGGGGTTGTTTATATAGAGAAGAGGTAGGGTTTGGCCTTGTGTCACAAGGAAGAGATTTGTTTCCAAATTAGGAGTGATAGGAATGGCATATACAAGATTGAGGGGGGACAAAATATTTTAAATTAGGAAGTCAACTAATCTAAATTGGTGGGTATCTTATTAAATTAGGAAGTCAAATATTTTAAATTGGTAGATGTCTTATTAGATTAGGAAGTCAAATATTTAATTAGCTTTGATTGGTTAGGATTGATTTTAATTTAGTATGATTATCTTTTGATTTAGTATGTGATTTGTTTAATTTAGGCATGATTTTAGTTTAAGTTGGTAATTGTTTATTTTAATTGGTAAATGAATTAAATATTTTATTTAATGTTTAATATTTAATTTAATATTTAATTATTTAATTTGGGATGTGTTTTATGGGCTTTGGGGAGCTAAATGGGCTGGGTGTGAGGCTAGCAGCAAAACCAGAATTACCGACACCGTTCGAACGCTCCCTCGAACGCTACACGAACGCCCGCAATCTGTTTCCCGTTCGAACGAAGTAACGAACGCAGCACCAACGAAGACAGTGAGCTTGTTTATTCTGAATTCCCCCTTCCGATATCCGTTTCCCGCGGCATCCGTGACTCAAAAGGTAGTTGTCTCCAAATAAGACTCCTCATCGGGTTTCACATGCGAAAATGCAATGCCTACACAGTGGTTTGAACTCCTTGTGTTTTGGGGGTGGTCTTCTGGATTCTCTTCTACACGGCGGGGGGCGCCTTCTCTCGTGGTCCTTTCTCTGATGGTGTTCCCTTTTCGGGATACTTTCTCTTCGTTCTCTAACAAAACGAATTTTCGGGCCACCTCCAGGGCGGTTGCGTAGTCCGGGATGTCTTGGATCCTGAGGTCGGTCCATAGCCTCCCGATTTTCAAGGCTCCCTTCAAGCTTTCCAGGGCCTTGGGGGATTCATACCCTCCGACTTCGAGTACCATATTATGGTACCTTTCAACAAATATCTTCAAAGGTTCGTCGTCTCCTTGTTTCATAAGCCTTAGTTCTCCAATTGTATTTCTGGGGACACAAGCTCCTTTGAAGTGTCGTATGAATGACTTTCTCAGTTGTGCGAAGCTGCTGATGCTTCTTGGGGCTAGGCTTCTATACCATAGAATGGCCGGTCCGGCCAGAGTTAGGGGGAACACTTTGCAGATGGCGTCCCCTGTTACCCCTTGTACCTCCATTAGTAGGACGAAGCCTTCAATGTGGGTTTTGGGATCGGTATGGCCTTTGTATGGCGACATGGTTGGCATGCTGAATCTTTTCGGGAATTTCTCTGTTTTTATTTCTTCTGTGAGGGGGGACTCATCCTTGCCGTCCGGGCTATCCCCTCTGTCTGTATTGGGGCATACTCCCCATTTGGCCAGCTCCTCCCGTAACCAAGATTTCATGCCGCTGTCTTTGGTTCCATTCCGCCTCCTGCGGTCTCCTTTCTTTCTGTTATCCCGGGGGTTGTGCTTCTCGTGGCCGGTATCTTCTCGTACTTCTTCGTCATATTCTTTCTCCTTTCGCCGGGTGTTGCGAGGGCTATCATAGGAGGGGTCTGGTGACGATTTGTCACCCTCTTCCTCCCATGTGTCCTCGGTCTGGGAATCTTCCTGAACCACTACAGATCTTACCCTGTAAGGACCCCTCCTCCGGGGTCTGTCGTCCTCACTTATATCGATAATTCTCTTTCCTTCCGCTATTTCGTTCCTTCTTCGGCTAGTCCCGGTCTCGAATTTTCCGTTGTGCACTCCTTCTACCTTTTCTAACCGGTCTACTATGGTTTTTAGCAAAGTTTGGTTCTCCTCCCTTTCCTTCCTCAGGTTCTCCTCAATTTTTTCCATCCAATCTGCAGCCGAGTTCCCTGATGGTTGGTGGTTTCCGTCTTCCGCCATTGTCTTACTACGCGAGTTGCTTTTTGTTAGAATTCCCCACAGACGGCGCCAACTGTTGACGGTGGATTTTGGTCTCAGGGCAATACGGGAATATCACCTCCGAGAGAATCCTCCTTCAATAGTGAATTTGTTTGGTTATGGGGGACCAAAGGCAAATTTAGCAAAAGACAGATAAACACACCAATCGACAAGGAGATTTAACGTGGTTCGGTGGATTTGGATCCGACCTACGTCCACGGACACAAACAGGATGATATTTTTATTACTTGAACACGCTTCTCAGCTCTGCCTCTTCTTTTTACAAGTCAGATCGTAATGATTCTGATCACTAATTTTTTGATGCCTTTTACACATACTCTGTCCTCCTATTTATAATAGTATAGAAATCAGACTCCTATTTGCATAAGAAATCCTAGTTTGAACTCAGTCTTCTCTTCTTGCAAGGATTCCTAGTCTAATATTGCCTTCTCTTTTCTTATTCCTTTTCGGACTCTGACTTCCTTTCCTTGTGAGAACAGGATAATTTGCTTATCTTATCCGCAAGAATAGGGTGTCATTATCTTTGAGCATATCTTCGCCATATGGTCGGTCTTCATGAGGTCGGTCATGGTAGTCCTTTATGCTGAGAATGTTGCTGTCGACCTGATTGTGCCCGGCTATCTGAGCCCAGGTGATCGGTAGCCGGTCATGAAGTGCTCGGTCTATATCTGTTGTGGTCGGTTTGGAACCGTAAGGTGCTTGTTCTTTTATTGCAAAGTGGTCGGGATGGATTTAATGATCCCAACCAAGCAGGGAATTATCATTCTGTCCTTGTCGTGCTGCCTTAAATATCGTAGTGCCTGAAAACACCATCAACAACTTTTATTTTTATTTTTCATAGCAAAAAAAAAGTCTAGAATGTGCAAGAAGCTACATATGTAACTGAAAAATTGTTATATATTTATTAAGAAAATGACATTCAACTGTTTTTTAGATTATCATAACGACACTTTAATTCCTACAATTTTGAAAATATAAATTTTAATTCATGCCGTTAAATTTGCATTAATTTTGAGACACTTTTCATATGATTAATATGAAATTACTTGAATTCCCAAACATGTCTAAATACTTTTTTTTTTTAAATTATATAAAAATTGACTCAATTAATAAAAACTATTTAACGATAGAGACTATAGATTATATTTTATAAAATTATATAGACTAAAACTTGTATTGTTATTGTAATATCTAAGGTAGTTGAATATCATTTTCCTTATTATATCATAACAGGCCAGCACCTTAAACATTTCCATTTCATCATAGATCACACCATTGAAGAAATGAAGCACCAATAGAACAAGAAAACACAAGATGAAAAAATTTCAGAACAGTATATGTAATAACAGAAGCACCCGATTGAGGCAGAAGTGACAGCAAAAAGATCAGCTTGAAAGAAGGGAAAATGAATCATTTACAAATTACCATATATACAATAATGTTCACTTACAGCAGATTATATCTCCCATGAAGGAGAGATTCTTTGATGCAACAGTGGTATGGATGACGTGGTACCACAAGCAAATTAAAAAATGAAATGTAGAGTTTTTTCACCTATTTTTTAGTTGTTTTTTAATTTTTTAGCAAGCGTGGCAGTGGATGATTGACTTGTTGCATGAATGACGTGGTACCACTGTTACATAGAAGATTTTCTCCCCATGAAGGCAGATCATCCACAAAACCTCATAACCGTTCTCAGGCCATTTTAAAAAAAAAAAGGGAGAATACCGTTTAGGTCCCTAATTTTGTTATAATTGCTCATTAAGTCCATTTTTTTTAATAATTAATCATTAGGTCCACATTGTTTAGGGTTGATAGAAAATATCAAAACTCGATCGAGATTTAGGATTTCATAATAGACGGTATGAGATTCAGACCAAAATTTGACCTGAATAACAAATCTTATTGTGTTTTGAGATAATTTTTCATTTTGATTCAATTAGAATATGATTCGAAATAATTTTTTCGTCTTAAATCATAATAGAGACGAGACCATGACTAGACATAGTGTCTCAATTTCCATCCATACTATTATTCTAATAGTAATATTTCAGAATGTAATACGGATCCTTTACTGCTAGAATAACATGAGCCTGATGGATACTTATGAAAAAATTAGAAATCTCATGTGTAGTTATGTAAAAAAAAAATATAAGGGAACACAACAAAACATATCTTCTATGATACTTTTATTCATCAAACTTATTACTTTGTTATTTCATACAAGCAAAAACAAGGTTTATAGAGTGCTATAATCAAAGAGCAAGAGACCTTACTCACAAAATGAAAGAGAGAGAGCTCATCTGAGGCTCAATACATTTAATTTAGGAAGATACATGTTTAGAGAAGAAGCAAACAATCCAAAAGGACCCGTGATCTTGAGTTCGCTGAAGTTCCTCCAAGAGATATGAGGGATTTGCTATGATATGCATCGCAAGGTATTCAAGATCTCTCCATATGCGAATAGCCTTGCAGATTCCTCTCTTTTTTATTCTGTTCCAAGCTGGCATAACAAGTCTCCTGAGCTGCTGGAACTTTGAGAAATCGGTGTTATAAAACGTACGGCCTAAGGCATTTAGGCGGTGCGTTTTCGCTCGGTAGCCTTAATCCGCCGCGCCTATCCGCAAATCATTGGGATAGGTATGCGTCGAAATGGACGGTTTTTTATATCTATTCCCACACAATTTCGTTGTCAAATTCATTTGTTGACCACCATTGATCGTTGCCGATTTTTTGGAATTTTCGAAATTGACACCAAATCGGCCCTCTTACTATTTTTAAATTTAATTTCTTCTTAATTTCGCAAAATTTTGAAAATCCCAAATTTTAAAAAGACCTAATTTCTTCAATAACTTTTAGAAATCTTACCCATCACTCAAACGACATGTTCATATGATTAATTTATCCAAATTCTACCAAATTTTAACTCTAATTTTCCAAAATCTCTAATTTACGATGAATTTCCTAGGTGGAGGCTGATGAACGGTTAATATATATGTATTTCTTGCCCTTTTATCTTAACGTTTTGTGTGTATTTTCGAGTTTTATGAGCGCTTTAATGGGTTTCAGGTGTGTTTTACAAATTAAAATCATAACAACAGACTCAAACAGTTTCAACTAGGGATGAAACGATAAAGTTCGGAGCAAATTGGGTCACTTTCCAAAGGTCGAGATGCGCGTCTCGATGTTGGACAGCGCGTCGAGAGGCGCACATGAAGAAATTTCACCTAACGCAACCCATTGCATTGCTGGCGTGTCGCGACGCCCAACACGTTTTTCGCCATGCGGAAGTCATTCCCTAGTGTTGGAAAAAATGCTTATGCATAAGCATTTTGAGGCTCAATTTTAAGCATGGTCCACTTCGTGTTAGTGGTTGTTATTGAATGATTCGGATACTCCTCCGTGAGTACTTCGAAATGGTATATTCATATGCTTAAAATGGTGCTTGGGTGAATGAGAAATTGTTGCTCAAAGTTCACCCATTGGTGTTGGAAAATAAAGAAAAGTAAACTTGTCCCATATGGGAAAGCTATAGAGTGAATATTATGCTTATATATGATTGCTCATATGTATATGGGTAAGAGTTATAAGGATAGAGGCTCTCTCTACGTGTGCGGGGGGGGTGCAAATAAAATCCGATTCAAGCTTGGCTCGTGTGCACCCGCGCGTCCTGCGTACACGAATGCCGGACCAAATTGTGCGGGCCCGGCCCAGCCGAATTTTTGCTAGTCTCTTTAATTTTCCAAACCTTTTGAAGTTCCATAACAACTAATTCAATTAGCTTGGTAGTTACAACAAGTGAATGGCCTCCCATTTATGAGACATAATTGGCATGTTAATATGTTTTAAAATGGGAAGTGTATTTCGTTTTTTGTGAGAGTTGAATACAGATAATAGAGATTTTGAGTTTTTTGTTAGAAGAGTTCAAGCGCTTCGTTGTTCGTTGCAGTCGAATTTGCTGGTGCCCAATTTCGTCTATTTTCCGTTGCATCCTGGGAAACAGACGTCTCGCGTTCTACTGCACCAATCGGTAGGGGACGAATTTGTTTTAAGGAGATTGTTGCTGCATCAACAAGCCTCGGAAATCTTTCTGTTTGCGCTGCTTTCGTTCGTTGCTGCTCCGCGGACTAATTTTCACAATTTCATTGCTGTATTTCACAATTCTGCTGTTTTATTTCGTACTGTTGTCAATTGTATCACTGTTGGTTTTTGTATATTTAGTTTTCGGTTTACTGCTTGTTCTAAGTCCGTTGTAAGAACACAGTAAACAAATAATTTGTAATAGTCTTAAAACAAATTCGACTCTGTGGATATGTAAAACAGTCCAAACACAGTAGATCTGAATATGGCAGCCTCTTCGGCTGGCCAGAATATTGTGGCAGCCCCCGTGGCTGGCCAAACTGCAGTGGCAGCCTCTTCGGCTGGCCAACATGCTTCAGCCTCTGGGCTTAATTTGGCAGCCACTGTGGCTGGCCAAGGTGTTGCAGCCTCTATGGCTAGACAACATGTTGGACATGTGAGCCATGTCAATCCGGCCGCAGAAAAACCTGAAAAATTCAGTGGTCATAATTTCAAACGGTGGCAACAGAAAATGTTTTTCTACTTGACCACGTTGAACCTTGCGAGGTTCCTAAAGGAAGATGCTCTTGTACCCAAAGAGGGTGAGACTGACATCAAGTGATCAGTGCCATTGATGCTTGGAAACATTCTGAATTCTTATGTCGGAATTATGTGTTGAATGGGCTGAGTGATTCCTTGTACAGTGTGTACGCCGTAATGAAAACAGCAAAAGGGCTTTGGGAATCTTTAGACCGAAATATAAAACTGAGGATGCCGGTACTAAGAAATTTGTCATAGGCCGTTTCCTAGATTTTAAGATGATTGATTCCAAAACTGTGTTAAGTCAAGTACAAGAATTGCAATTATTCTAGCAGCAATTCATGCTGAGGGGATGTTTTTAAGTGAAACATTCCAAGTAGCCTCGATAATTGAAAAACTACCACCTGGTTGGAAAGATTTCAAGAATTATCTAAAGCATAAGCGAAAAGAAATGAGCATTGAAGACTTGGTTCTTAAGCTTAGAATTGAGGAAGATTACAGAGTATCTGACAAGAGGGGAATAACTCATGAGGCCAAAGTAAATGTTGTTGAACATGGCCATAAGAACAAGAACCTCAAGAAAAAAGGGTCAAAGATGGGCCCTCAATGAGGAGTTTCCAAGAAATCCAAATTTCAAGGAAAATGCTTCAATTGTGACAAAATGGGTCACAAGTCTTCTGAGTGCAGGCTGCCGAAGAAGAAAAAGAATCAAGAGGCTAATGTGATGGAAAACATGACTCAAGATGTTTCAAACATTAACCTTTCAGCTGTGGTTTCTGAGGTGAATCTGGTGGGTTCTAACCCAAGAGAGTGTGGATTTGACACTGGTGCCACTCGACATGTGTGCTCGGAAAAAGCATGTTTTCTTCATTTGAGCCTACTGGTAATGGGGAAAAATTATACATGGGAATTCAGCAACATCTGAGATTGAAGGTCAAGGCAAGGTGATTCTGAAGATGACCTCTGGGAAAGAGTTGACTTTGAACAACGTTTTGTATGTACCAGAAATACGGAAGAATCTTGTGTCTGGATCACTTCTGAACAAGCATGGATTCCGGATGGTGTTCGAGTCTGATAAAGTAGTTTTAACTAAAATGGGATGTATGTGGGAAAAGGGTATGTAACTGATGGGCTCTTTAAGCTCAATGTAATGGTTGTTAAACCTAAGAATATCAATAAGCTAGTTCTTCTGCTTATATTGTTGAGTACTCTAATCTATGGCATGGTAGATTAGGACATGTTTATTTTAATTCATTACGGAAATTAATTAACATGAACCACATTCCAAATTTTAAAATTGATAACAAACATAAGTGTGATACTTGTGTTGAGGCAAAACTAACTAGATCATCTTTTCATAATATTGAAAGAAACTCCGAACCACTTGATCTTATTCATACCGATGTATGTGATTTTAAATCAATACAATCGAAAGGCGGTAATAAATTTTTATTACCTTTATTGATGATTGCACTAGATTTTGTTATGTGTATTTGATGAAAAGCAAGGACGAAGCTATAGAGAAATTTGTTCTCTATAAGAATGAAGTTGAGAATCAACTGAACAAAAGAATTAAGGAGTTGAGAAGTGATCGTGTGGTGAGTATGTTTTTCCCTTTTGAATCACTTTGTGAACAAAATGGAATCATACATCAAACCACAGCTCCTTATTCACCTCAATCCAATGGGATTGCAGAACGGAAGAATCGTACCTTGAAAGAGATGATGAACGCTATGTTAATCAGCTCTGGCTTACCTCAGAATATGTGGGGAGAAGCTGTTTTATCATCAGCTAATTACCTTTTAAATAAGGTACCACCACGAAAAGATGCAGGGAAAACTTCTTATGAGATGTGGAAAGGAAGAGCACCTTCCTACAAATTTCTACGAGTGTGGGGGTGTCTTGCCAAGGTAGTTATTCCTCCACCTAAAAAGGTGAAGATAGGACCAAAATGTTGATTGTATTTTCATAGGATATGCGCATAACATAATGCTTATCGATTTCTTGTGCATGAGTCTAATATACCAGATAAGAATACATAAATACATAATGGAGTCGAGGAATGCATCCTTTTTCGAATACGTTTTTCCTTGTAAAACTATTCGAATTCAAATGTACACAAACGGGTACATGAGACTATCATTGAAGATAGTTAGGACCGAGAACAAATAAATATTCCGGAGGATCAACAAGTTGTTGAACTTGAACCAAGACGTAGCAAAAGAGCTAGAACGGAAAAATCATTTGGTCCAGATTTTTTGACATTTTTGCTAGAAAATGATCCTCAAAGCTATAACGAAGCTGTAAGGTCAGCTGATGGTGCTTTGTGGAAAGATGCCATCAATAGTGAAATTGAATCCATCTTACAAAATCACACCTGGGAGTTAGTGGATCTTCCTCCAGATGTAAACCTTTAGGATCCAAGTGGATTTTCAAGAAGAAAATGAAGGCAGATGGATCAATTGACAAGTACAAAGCAAGACTTGTAATTAAAGGTTACAGACAACGTGAAGGTCTTGATTACTTTGATACTTATTCTCCTGTAACGAGAATAAATTCCATAAGGATGATAATAGCGATTGCAGCTTTGCGCAATCTTGAGGTACATCAGATGGATGTGAAAACAGTCTTTCTAAATGGAGATTTAGATGAAGAAATTTACATGGAACAACCTGAAGGCTTTATAGCTCCAGGACAAGAAAAGAAAGTCTGTAAGTTGGTTAAATCCTTGTATGGATTAAAACAAGCTCCGAAACAGTGGCATAAAAAGTTTGATGACACCATGTTAGCAAATGGTTTCAAAATCAATGAGTGTGATAAATGCATTTATGTCAGAGAGACAGAAGTTGGCTATGTCATTTTATGTCTCTACGTTGATGACATATTGATTGTCGGGAGTAATGTTAAAATGGTGAAATCTACCAAGAATATGCTGAAATCCAAGTTTGACATGAAAGACATGGGTCTAGCAGATGTCATTCTGGGAATAAAGGTCTCGAGAAGTCCTGATGGACTTATTCTTGATCAGTCGCACTATGTGGACAAGATTCTTGGTAAATTCAACAATGATGATTCTGCTGTGGCTAGAACTCCTTTAGATGTGAGTCTACACCTATCGAAAATAGGGGAGATGGTATATCTCAAGTAGAATACTCTAGAGTGATCGGGAGTTTGATGTATCTATCGAGTTGTACAAGACCTGATATAGCCTGTACATAAACAAGCTCAGCAGATATACGAGTAATCCAGGGGTTGATCACTGGAAAGCAATAGTGAGAGTACTTAGGTACTTACGTTTTACTCGTAATTATGGGTTGCACTATCATAGATATCCAGCTGTAGTCGAAGGATACAGTGATTCTAATTATTGGATATCTGACATGAAAGACTCAAAGTCTACCAGTGGCTATGTGTTTACACTAGCAGGTGCAGCTATATCATGGAAATCCTCCAAACAGACCGTGATAGCCAGATCTACAATGGAATCAGAATTCATTGCATTAGACAGTGTGCTGAAGAAGCAGAATGGCTTCGAAATTTTCTAGAGGATATTCCAAGTTGGCCAAAGCCAGTGCCATCAATTTGCATTCATTGCGATAGTCAATCTGCAATTTGAAGGGCACATAACAATATGTATAATGGTAAGTCTAGACATATTCGTCGTAGACACAATACTGTTAGACAATTACTCTCTACTGGAGTTATTTCGATTGACTATGTAAAGTCAAAGGATAACATTGCGGATCCGCTAACCAAAGGGTTAAATAGAGAGTTGGTAGTGAAATCATCGAGGGGAATGGGACTAAAGCCCATTAGATAAATGTTTATTACGAAGGAAAACCCAACCTTGTTGATTGGAGATCCCAGATCTAGGTTCAATGGGACAACCTACTCGTTAAAAACATAATTGGTTCACTGTGGGGGGTTACCCTCTAGTCCATTCCTATGGTGAAATGAACAGTGATGCTCATATGGATTGAGGTTAGGCAAAGGCTTTTAATGATTCTTATGCGTCGGGAATCCGAGCAGAGTATTACGAGATACTCTTAAATAAGATATCACCTATGTGAGAGAGAAGTGGGGCCGCTTCAAAGGGAATTGTACGGGGCACAATTCTTAGAAACTCTTGCAGAACCAGGTTGATGTTCATGGCCAAAATGAGCATAACAATGAGAACTCAGATGTGTTAGGTAAAACATCTGTGTGATATATGTTCTCCATTTACATGAACGGCAGTACAGTTCAATGACATCGCGTCCACTATCAGCCAGTAAATGAGATATATTTTCACAAGGGAAGGTTTAAAGGCTGAGGCCTACCTATCCTATGCAGGTGTTGAACCGTTGAACTCTTCTAGGTCAAAATAAAATGTTTTATAAAATAATTTTATTCGACGTTTTTCGCCAATTTCATTCATGTGGGGGATTGTTGGAAAAAATGCTTATGCATAAGCATTTTGAGGCTCAATTTTAAGCATGGTCCACTTCGTGTTAGTGGTTGTTATTGAATGATTCAGATACTCCTCCGTGAGTACTTCGAAATGGTATATTCATATGCTTAAAATGGTGTTTGGGTGAATGAGAAATTGTTGCTCAAAGTTCACCCATTGGTGTTGGAAAATAAAGAAAAGTAAACTTGTCCCATATGGGAAAGGTATAGAGTGAATATTATGCTTATATATGATTGCTCATATGTAGATGGGTAAGAGTTATAAGGATAGAGGCTCTCTCTACGTGCGCGGGGGGGGGGTGCAAATAAAATCTGATTCAAGCTTGGCTCGTGTGCACCCGCGCGTCCTGCGTACACGAATGCCGGACCAAATTGTGCGGGCCTGGCCCAGCCGAATTTTTGCTAGTCTCTTTAATTTTCCAAACCTTTTGAAGTTCTATAACAACTAATTCAATTAGCTTGGTAGTTACAACAAGTGAAAGACCTCCCATTTATGAGACATAATTGGCATGTTAATATGTTTTAAAATGGGAAGTGTATTTCGTTTTTTGTAAGAGTTGAATACAGAGAATAGAGATTTTGAGTTTTTGTTAGAAGAGTTCAAGCGCTTCGTTGTTCGTTGCAGTCGAATTTGCTGGTGCCCAATTTCGTCTATTTTCCGTTGCATCCTGGGAAACAGATGTCTCACGTTCTACTGCACCAATCGGTAGGGGACGAATTTGTTTTAAGGAGATTGTTGCTGCATCAACAAGCCTCGGAAATCTTTCTGTTTGCGCTGCTTTCGTTGCTGCTCGCCGCTGGGACTAATTTTCACAATTTCATTGCTGTATTTTCACAATTCTGCTGTTTTATTTCGTACTGTTGTCAATTGTATCACTGTTGGTTTTTGTATATTTAGTTTTCGGTTTACTGCTTGTTCTAAGTCCGTTTTAAGAACACAGTAAACAAATAACTTGTAATCCCTAGTTCGCCCAGGATATAATTTTTAATCAGGAAAGACCCCACAGACCTTCTATATAAGTACAAGCTCATCCCAAACCCTAAAAAGAAGTCATATAATATAATTTTGGAGTCCTAGAGCATAGAAGAATACTTAGAGCACGACAAAGACGAACGCTTCAACTGGTGTTGGAGTTTGAAGGCGAATACTGTAACGAGAGTTCTTTCTTCCATTTTCTCTATACTTAATCTTTTTATGAGTCTTTATTTTGTATCTATAATGATTATCATGTTTTTATTCACTATCATGAGTATCTAAATCATTACTCTAGGGTTGTAATGGATCCCAAACATATATTTATTAATTAATTTCTATCTTTTTATTCTTTTGGGTTCATTGTTTATTATTTATTATTCTCTATAATTTGATACGTATTTTATTTCTCTAACAAATAATAGAATGACCTTGGTAAATCCTTAGGAACTCGGCAGAGAGAATTTGAGTTAGCCGTGATCATAATAGCGCATGATCTAGTTCTTTTGAATAGATTTCCGTTCAAGATAGAAATGTACTTGTAAGGCATGCGTAGCCTGATGAACACTAAAAAGTGCACATTTATTAAAAGAAAAATTAATCATTTACACTTGTAGTTTCATTTATCCCATTAATTTAGCATAATAATTAAATTTATGTTTTATATATTTTTATTGTGATTTTTATCTTTTACGTAGGTGAAATAATACTTTGAATACATATCTAGAAAAATGGACTTGAGTCTTTATAAAGAAAATATTTTATAAGCGATGAAGGTAAACACTTTTGTAATAGGACTTTTGAGTCCTTAATGAAAAAGTATGAAGTTACACATAAAGTTTCTACCTTTTATCACCCTCAGACAAATTTGCAATTGCAAATGAAGACGCAGGCATCCTCTATAAATCAGAGGATGCTCAGCTCATTTTTCACATGCTTTCTCTCAAGTCTCTGATAAGATTTTGTGAGAGAGTGTCTTGTGTGTTTTATTTTAAAACTTTCTTGTAATTTCTTTTTCTTTTAATAATAAAATTATGTGTATTTTTATTCAAATTATGAGTAGCTAATTTCTTTTTGCTGGGGAAAATGGTGAAGCTTTAACATGAAAATATAGATTAATCTCACTTATATTATAATATATGAATTTAATTCTAATGATTAATATTTAATTTAATTCTGGATTAATTATTGACAAACTTTGTTACCGCCTATATGGCTGGTTTTATTTATTTGGCATAATTAAATACCTAACTGGACTTGTTATAGATAAAATTATCACCGTATTTATGACTGGTTTTATTTATTTTGGCATAATTAATTCCTGAAATAAATTAATTGGGTAATAATGATAATTCATATATTATAAAAAGTGAGATTTCTAAATTTGAAATATTAAAAGTGGATCCCATAACCCAAATATTTTATTTTATTATTGCAGTTCAATTTAAAAATTTCTCATCACTTCAAAAAAATTCAATTTTTTCTTTTCACTCAAATTACTATTTTATCATATTAAATATATTCCATGTGGATCAACCCCGGTCTTATCGGATTATTTTATTACTTCGACACTCTTATATTTGAGAGTAAAAAACCACTTTTTGAGCGTGTCATATCCAATATTAGAACTTATTTTTAATGAACTTGGTTTAAATTAATTGACATAAACATATAGTTATTGGTTTAAATCCGAATATATCTACCTGACAATCGAAAAATATTTGTATATAGTTTATTGTTCAAGTTAATAAATTCATAATAACAATCCAATTGAATGAAAAGTCCATTAGCTAACTGTTTGCGTGCTTAGGTGAAGTTACAACATTAGATTCTTCTCTCGTATAAAATTTATCTCTAAAATTATTATTTGTTCGTTATTTATTTTCAATTAATTTTAAATTAATCAATCTCTCTCTCGCCCAATAGTTTAGTTAAGTTAAGGAAGTTAATTAGTTTTAAAACTAATAAGAGAAATATTACGACTATGGGGTACGATATCCGACATATTGTCACTATATTATTTGAACAATACGTGCACTTCCGTGCGATATAAAATCACGATCAAATTTTTACCACAGTTGTCAGGGACTTATTTTATTTTTCATTATTAATATTAGGACAACATTCTACTTGCTTAACTAAACACACATCTCTTTTTCTTTTTTGATATTTCTTTTTTCTTTGATTGCAGGTGGTAGACTAATGAAGTATCAGTGGGCGATAAGGGAACCAAGAGCCTTAGAAGATTATGTTATACCTCATATTGATAAGATACAGTTTGATTTAGATGAGCCAACCATAACCTCCACACCAACAAAGCAATATGAGGGTATTAGAATAGACATAATAAATAATGTCATTCAAGATACATTTACTATGTATTCTCAAATTGACAATCTTGAAGCATGCATCACGCAAATGTCTGATGAAAAGTTAGACGAACAAATTTGAAAGTGCATATATGAGGAAGTGGTGGAACAAGGAGTTAGGCAAGAGCAGCTGTGTGAGCCTATTGAAAATCTCTTGACACAAGAGGACACATCACAACATGGGGAAGTTAGCTTCATTGATACCGCCCATAAGCTTAACAGAATGGCACAACCATTCAAAATCAAGCATCCTTCAAGATTTCTTGATGATATATTCTTCCATTCAAGACCCATAGAGCTAAAAGATTGAAGAAGGTGGCAGAAGCACAAAGTAAAAAATATTTCTATTTGTCATATCTCATTTGTGGAAGAGGTATGTGAAAAGTAATGCTCATGACATTGTCCTATCTAGGATATCCAAAGCCACACTGAAGTCTCATTGAAGGAAGATCTTTAGAGAACGTTAGGCTGAAGACGTTAAACTTAGCGCTAGTGGGGAGGCAACCTATGCATTTATTTTTACTTTCTTCACTTTTATTTTATTTTATTGTGTACTATTTGTGTGTTTAATAATTTCATATTTATCTATGCATGTACTAGCGTAACCTACACAGCCTGCGCAACCAAATTCTGACCAGGAGAAGCCTGATCAACTCTATCCATGGTAGTGTTGTTCATTTCTCTTTGTTTTTTTACGCTTGTCTTACATTTAGGACAATGTAAATTTTAAGTTTGAGGGTGTGTGCATGTTAGTGTTAGTCCTGCTATTTATCTAAAATTTTAAATTTTATTTATGAAAAAAACTTAGTCTTACGTAGTGAAGCATAAGTCTAATGATGAGTTTGTTTGCTTTAAGATGAAATCTTAGAAACAATAAATGCTCAATTGACTTTTATCTGATGCCTTGAATAAGTGATTTATGTTAGACTCGTAAGCACTTAAAAGTAGATTTTTAGCAGTAAGAACCTAGGTAGTTGATAACGTGACTAGTTGAAAAGATTATTTGAAGATGAATGACCGTTTACTTACATATCTATCTTTGTTTGCAATTATTTTTTATATATGGTATGACTAGAGAAGAAGAAAGAGATCTTTTGAAAAAGAGAAGAAAAAAATATACCTTAAAAAAATAAACCACATATAACCGATAAGCATGAAGCTACCTATGGGCAAGTGTTATGACCACCATGAGGAGAAATAATACCTTAAAGAGTATGTGAGTCAAAAGATAAAGAAAAAAAAAGTTATTCCATATCGAGGTTAATACGCAAATACATAGCATTTTTGAGATATTTGAGTTGGTTTGACCTATCAAATGCCAATTTTTTGACGAAATCACTGATTAGACTTACTTAGGAATCAAGTTGTGATCAGACATTTTCACACACACTGTGAGTCTGACTTAGATGATTTATTCAAGAACTTGGATTTCTGTTGTGTTAGGTACTTTGAAGGTTCTTTGATTTCATTGGTAGGCATTCTTTGAGGATAATATTATGTGTAACTACCGGGACTAGTATATTTGTTTTTATATTTTTACGTGATTGCATGTGTGTCTGAATGACATTTTTGGGCGTCGTCGTTGTAAGCCCTCACGAGACTATAACTCGTACACTAGGGCTACCTAGGGGTTTAAAGGCTTGTTATATAAGCTAAATGTAATTGTGATTCCTACAAAAGTGACATAAGTTAATTAGTTTTTAGTTTGTTTATTTTAGTTAATTTATTTTTAGTTTGTTTATTTTATTTTATTTTAATTTATTTTGCTCGAGGATTAGCAAAATACTAAGTTTGGGGGTTTGATGAGTGATCTATATATATGTGCATTCCCCCTCTTATCTTAATGTTTTGTGTGTATTTCAAGTTTTATCAGTACTTTAATGTGTTTCAGGTGTGTTTTGTATATTAAAATCATATCAAGACTCAAACATATTCAACTAGGGATGAATAGATAAAGTTCAGAGCAATCATTGCTAGTGCGATGCGCCGATGAGACAACCGCGTGTCGCAACGCGGAAATCGTTCCCCAGTTCATCCAGAATCTGATTTTTAATCAGGAAAGACCCTATATAAGGACAAGCTTGTCCCAAACCCTAAAAAGAAACCATATAACACAATTTTGGAGTCCTATAGCATAAAAGAATGACTAGAGCATGACAAGGACGAGTGATTCAACTGGTGCTGGAGTTTGAAGACGAAGACTGCAACGAGAGTTATTTCATCCATTTTCTCTCTACTTTATCTTTTATGAGTCCTTATTTTGTATCTATAATGATTATCATGTTTTTATTGACTATCATGAGTAGCTAAATCATTACTCTAGGGTTGTAATGAATCCCAATTAATTTGCATCTTTTTATTCTCTTGGGTTTGTTTTTTGTTATTTATTATTCTTTATACTTTGATGCGTATTTTATTTATCTGGCCAATTATAGAATAACCTTGGTAAATCCTTATGAACTCGACGGAGGGAATTTGAGTTAGCTGTGAGTATAATAGCCCGTGATCTAGTTCTTTTGAATAGATTTCCCTTCATGATGGAAATATACATGCAAGACATGCATATCTAATATTAGAACTTGTTTTTAATGAACTTAGTTTAAATTAAGAGACATATATAGAAATATAGTTAATTGATTTAAATCCGAATATATCTACATGACCCTTGAAAAAAGCTTGTATATAGTTTAGTGTTCTAGGTTAATAAATTCATAATAACAACCTAATTGAATGAAAGATACATGAGCTAATTGTTTGCTTGTTTAGGTGAAGTTACAACCCTAGGTTCTTCTCGCGCATAAAATTTATCTCCAAAATTATTGTTTGTTCGTTATTTATTTTAGATTAATCAATCTATCTCGCACCCAATAGTTTAGTTAAGTTAAGTAGGTTGATTTTAATACTAATAATAGAATTATTAAATCCATGTGGGTACTTTATCTGACATATTGTCACTATATTATTTGAACAATACATGCGCTTGTGTGTGGTATAAAATCGCGATCAGAGGCCCAAACACCTGACTGTCACCCGACTAACGCCTAAAACATTTTAGAACATATATTGTAACAAATTATCATATTGTCATAGGAATGTTCAGAATAGAATCATCTTCCAACCCCTTCCCATACCCGAACAATAACAAAATGTGACTGGAAATTCGATGATGGTGGCAGCAATGATAATGATGGGGGAAGTGTAGAGGAGCCAATACGTGGGCTTTTTTCCCCTTTAACATTTTTATAGGGGCATTTTTTAATGTTATCAGACAAACTGTGATGACTGTTGAAATTAACTTTTGATTCTCCCTCTTGATTTTCTCTAATTTTTCCCCCATTTCTCTATGAATTTCTCCCCATTATTATCTAAATTTCCAGTCTCTCTTTTTAATTCTTCTAATGTTTTCCCTCTTTCTTATAAATTTCTCCCCTTTTATTATTATAGTTATCTAGGGTTCGACCTTTTGATTCTGAACTTTTGATTTTCAGTGTTTATGACTTTATATAGGTTATTGATTGGGCAATTTGATGATTTTTGTTGTGGTCACTGCCATCAGTGCCTTGTGTTTCTGTCGTTCGTGCGTGTGGATTTTTTGATTTCCACATGATTTTTGGTTTATTTTGTAGAATTTGATGATGATGAGTTTCGAGATTGAAAGCTTTTGAACAAATCAAGAGCAAAAATAATTTTATTAAAATTGAAATTTTTATATTTAGTTTATTACGAATTTGTAATTTGAAATTTTTGGGTTAATTTTTAGGTTTGATATTTGTATAAAATTTGTAATATGTAGTTTATTTATTGTAATTTTATTTTAGTATTTTTACTAATTTAGTTATTGAATCTACTATAAATTTAATTTAGAAGCAAATTCAAAAAATTAAACTTAGAAAAATAAAAATATTCATGAATATCAATATCCATATAAATAAAATCCATATTCATATCCAATTTTTAAGAATGGATACGGATATAAATATGAATATCTTAGATAATTATAGATTTAGAAATGGATATCAATTATTCATGTCCAAGTTGAATATTTGTCATCCCTAAACATAAACAATAACATAAATTATCAAACTACATTGCTTCATCACAAAAATTTGGAATGATAAACACCCAATAAATTGTGTCTTATTTCTAATAATCATTTTTAGCACTAAAGGTCAGTTTCAGAGTGCTATTTAACTAATTCTTTTGAATATATTATCAAAGAATTTCAAAAAAAAAATCACATTGAGAAAATACTTTTGATGTGATTTTAAGTATTCCCAAATAGACACTAATGATATCACTTACATTTTCTCAACATACATTGATACATAACACATCTTCATTATAGCGTCCCCATCATAATAATCATAAATAGATGCTCTTGTTAGCGACACAGTAGCATGATGGATTTTGATGACGTCAACACTTGAAGTCTTTGACGCGCTTTAGCGAGACATTACAAAAAGATTTTGAAGCAATTATTGATAAAGAGCTAAAATGTTCTACAAGATGGTCAAGAAGCAAAGATGATAAAGAGGCAAAAAGATGATGAAAAAGTTAAAGAATGAGCCAAGCAAGATGAAGATCAAAATAATGATTAAGAGCTAAAAATAATTGAGTTTATTCAAATTTTCAAAGCTCTTAGGAATCATATATTTTGCATCACTTGCATTTAAAATGGCTTAGAATGCTAAAAGAATCATTTGCATTTTATTTGCACCAAAATGAACTTCATGCACAAGTGTATCGGTAAATAATCTTTCAAAAATTAGCGAACGGTTGAATTAAACATCAAATGATATACCGGTAGATGGATATGTGTCTCTAGTTTTATACGGTTCAAACGGACACAATTCCGATATATAGAACTTTTGTTAGAGCCATTTTACTACAACATGTTCAGATGTGCGTTTTCTGCATACATGTCACATTAGAGAAATTCCATAAAATTAATCTTAATGTTTTTGATGCTGAATTTTTACAGAAGATATATTTATGTGTCTAGTTTATGTAGAAATTTACGGATCATGATTTGGAATTTTCTAGAGAAAGTTAGGGCCAAAATACCAAGTGCTGTCAGTCTTGACTGGTCATCAGAAACAGGCATACCGGTCTCAAAACAGGCATACTGGTCCCTGTAACCGGCATACCGGTTCCAGAGGTGCCAACGGTCATTTTTTGAGCCGTTAGACCGGCATACCGGTCCCATACCGGTCTAGACAGGCATACCGGTTACATACCGGTCATCATACCGGTCAGAGCTGAATTTTTTCATACATTCTGGAACCGGGCCAAACCATACCGGTCTTCATACAGGTTAGCATACCGGCCTAACGTATACTTGTTCAACGGTAATATAGCCGTTAGTATCCGTTGGAATCTCAGACCGGCATACTGGTCTACATACCGGTGACCATACCGGTCTCAGCAGAAAGTTGGGACTGTTTTTCATTTTCTATATAAATGAACCCCAACTCATTTGCCTTGGTTAGAGACATCATAATACATCTTCATACATTCTCTAAGGAAAAAATAAGAGTGTCTTAAATCTTCTTAATCTCAAACACTCTCAAGCTCACACACTCACCTTCATATCATTTAGTGAGCTTAGATCACTTGGGTTTGCAACTCACACAATCTTCATTATATTTGTGAGTGCTCAAGTATGTTTTAAAATCTTTTCATACAAAAACACTTGTGGTTGTGAAATCTCATCCGTTGAGTAGTTGTAAAGTTTGTGAGTAAGCGTACGAACAAAACTCAAAGTTGTAAAAGGTTTGGAGTGCACCTTTGTGGAAAACTCTTGGTTGCGAGTGAACACGGAAACTCGATTCTAGTGGAAATCTTCAAGCGAGGCTTGAGGGAGTGGACGTAGGCACGTTTGGCCGAACCACTATAAATCTCGGTGTTGTATTCTTTCCCTATACTTTTACATATTACAAGTTTATTTATGTTTATGATTATTGAATAGAAAACTTGTATATAAGTTATTAATTGGAATAGAGAAAATTAGCATAAGTGTCAATTTGGTAATAAGAGCTAAAAATCGGTAAAGATTTATTAATTCCGCATTTATAGCAATAACCCAATTCACCCCCCTCCTCTTGGGTATAGAGATTGCTTGTCGCTATTGCTTGTAGGGAATTTCAACTCCGAGTTTGAACTCTGAACCGAAGCTAATTCACTTATTCATAGATTTCAAATTTGGGTCTCCTCCCCTCTTCTTTTCATTATGAAATCCCTATAAATTAATGAAAAGTTCCTTTAAAATGAAAAGTATCTAACATTTTTTATGAAAATCAAATTTTATCGTTATTGAATCAATATATTGACTTTGGCCATATAACACCAATAAAAACTGCTTAACAGCAATGAAGGCATCAAAAGGTATCAAAATTTGTCAAATAATACTTTAATTCTTGCCCTACCTTATCAATTATGCATGCCTGATAATACCATGTTCCCTACCTCATACGTACTTTGATTCAAATTTTTAATAAAAATCCAAACTTTATCAACCCAGATGAGTCTTCATTCATAAAATAACAATCCCACGTAAAATTTTCATCACAAATTAAAATTATACACAGAAAAAGAGAGGACTTACAAAGAAACGACATGAAATCATAAACTACTCGAAATGAATAAAGTAAGCAGTTTTGTCTTTTTTTGGGGATAAAAAATCGTCAAGTTTTTATCCCAAATCAATCAAAGTTACAACAGGAAGATGAAGAATTTAGAGTCTTATAAAGGATGAAATGACCTAAAGAACCTTGGATTTAGCAAAATTAAATCTTATTTAATAACTACATTATAATTTGGAAAAAAATCAGCTCAATGACTGACCGACAACCTCTTAATTTTAAGAAGCATACTAGGGGATGATAATAAAATGAGATGGGCCGAGATTGGCTAATTCCGATCACATCATGTGTATATAGTCGGGACAAAAATTCATCCAAATCCAATCCCATAATTTTTTTATGACAAAAAAAAATTCAGGTCTTGTCTTGTCCCGTTAAAATCTCATCTCATCCCACTAAAATTTTATCCCTCTTTTTGACATGTAATTAAAAATTTTATCCCTCTTTTTGACATGTTTTATTTTCAAATCGAAACATAAAAATATATCCTAATTTCACCATAAACCAAACCGAATCTCATTAGGACAAAAAGGACATTTAGATGCAGTGTCGAGGAGAATGATTGGGCTGTGTCACTTTCTATTCATTTCCTGTGATTTTTTATTCTAATTTTCTCTCTTTGCAATGATAATAATAGGGTCAGATTAGACATTTTGACATTGATCCAAATGTTTTGAGGCGCACTAGAAGAAAGGCACATGCAAAGTTTGATCATGGTGTTGTGATAAAAAACACACACAATAGAGGAGATATGAGAGGAAAACTCTTCTTTTATTTCACTACAAAAGAATTACAAAGTTTATTATACAAACTTTACAAAAAACCTCTCAACCATCTTTACTCTCTATTCTCTCAATTTAAGATTTCTTGGATGATTTACAATGAAGGTTTAAGGCCCTTTTTATAGTGCTAGAAAACGTGTGCACTGTTCACACGTTTTCACAGCTATGAGATTGATGTCTCATATCACAAGCTGTACTTCACAGCTTGCTGGCACGCACACACACGTTTTGCATGGCTGTTTTCAACAACCATGAAAAACCGTCTTCAACAAATCTCCCCCTCGGTGAAGATTTCCTCAAAATCTGAGCCGACCATCAATCATCCAAATCGGATCCTCAAAAGGATCCACCTCTGGCTGCATCTGTATGACTGCCTACGTACCCTGAGTTGGGATCAAGCCAATCGTAGTTCTCTGTCTCTCCCCACTCTGACTATATGGAGAGTTTTGTCATTCCGGCTATGGCACGACAGATTTCAAGCTTCTCCTTCGGTAAAACCTTGGTGAAC
The DNA here is from genome assembly GCA_019454045.1 of Zanthoxylum bungeanum. Taxonomy (NCBI): domain Eukaryota; kingdom Viridiplantae; phylum Streptophyta; class Magnoliopsida; order Sapindales; family Rutaceae; genus Zanthoxylum; species Zanthoxylum bungeanum. Next base: position 12,733 of record SKCR01014156.1, on the reverse strand, counting down.
ATATCGACACCATTGTCGTCGTGTGAATTTTCCTGAGTTCTAACAGCCTTGAGCTCAGGACATCCCTTATCCAGTGATACCTCACATCGATATGTTTTGACCTCGAGTGAAATGTAGAATTTTTACCAAGGTAGATATCACTCTGGCTATCGCAGTACAAAATGTACTTCTCCTGCTTGAAACCCAATTCCTGAACGAATGTCTTCATCTACAGCAATTCCTTGCAAGCCTCTGTCACTGCAATGAATTCTGCCTCTGTTGTAGAAAGTGCAACACATCTCTGCAACCTAGACTGTCATGCCACAGCTCCTCCTGAGAGAGTAATCAGATACCCCGAAGTAGACTTTCGGGTATCCACATCTTCTGCCATATCTGAATCGGTGTAGCCCATCAACACTGGTTCGCTGCTTCCAAAATATAATCTCATATTGAATGTGCCTCGTAGATACCGCATAATCCATTTGATGGCATTCCAGTGTTCCCGTCTTGGGTTTGACATAAATCGGCTGACCAATCCAACTGCGTGTGCTAAGTCTGGCCTTGTGCACACCATGACATACATAAGACTTCCCACTGTTGAGGTGTATGTAACCTGTTTCATTTCCTCATTCTCTGTCTCAGTAGAAGGACTCTGTTGTGTACTCAATCTAAAGTGGGTAGCAAGAGGAGTGCTAACCGCTTTAGCCTTGTCCATCTGGAATCTCTGAAGTACCTTCTCGATGTACTCCTCCTGTGACAAGTATAACCTCCTGGCTTTTCGATCACGGCCGATCCTGATGCCAAGAATCTGTTTAGCTGGCCCAAGTCTTTCATCTCAAAAGACTTACTCAGTTGTTGCTTCAAATTATCAATCATCGATTGATTCTGGCCAACAATTAACATATCATCTACATACAGCAGTAAGATGATAAAGTCATCGTCAGAGAATTTCTGAACGAAAACACAATGGTCTGAAGTGGTCTTCTTGTATCCCTGCTCCCCCATAACTGACTCAAACTTCACGTACCACTGTCTCGGTGCATGTTTCAAACCGTAGAGGCTTTTCCTGAGTCTGCACACATAGTCATCTTTTCCTTTGACTCTGAAGCCTTCTGGTTGCTCCATGTAAATTTCTTCTTCCAGATCTCCGTGAAGAAATGCGGTCTTGACACCCATATGCTCAACTTCCAGGTCGAGGCTTGCTGCTAAGCTGAGTACCACTCTGATGGATGACATCTTCACAACTGGAGAGAAGATTTCATCAAAGTCAATGCCTTTCCTCTGATTGAATCCATTGACAACTAGTCTGGCTTTGTACCGGGGATGTGAAGTATGCTCATGTTGCTTCACTCTGTACACCCATTTGTTCTTCAAAGCCCGTTTGCCTCTTGGCAATTTCACCAACTCGAAAGTGTGATTATCATGCAAAGATTTCATCTCATCTTGCATGGCTTCCTCCCACTTTTCTTTGTTTTCTGTTTCCACAGCCTCCTGGTAGCTCTCGGGTTCTCCCCCGTGAGTAAGCAGCACATACTCATATGTATAGTATTTGGTTGAAGGTCGCCTTTCTCTGTCAGACCTTCTCTGTGGAACTGTTGGTGTAGCTTCTGGTACTGGTGGTTGATCATGATCATTATCTCTGGGAGCTTCATCACTTGTACCCTCATGTCTGGGAACCTCATCTTCAACTCGTACTGGCACCGGTGTGTGAGGTTCTGGATTCACATCTCTGTATTGTTGGGGCATTATCTTCATCTCCTTTCTGATATCTTCTACAGTCCGGTCTTCAACAAAGACAACATCTCGGCTCCTGACGATCTTCTTTTCCACAAGATCATATAGTTTGTAGCCGAAATCATCCTGACCATAGCCAATAAAGACACATTGTCGCATCTTTGCATCAAGCTTGGATCTCTCATCCTTTGGGATGTGTACAAATGCTTTGCACCCAAAGACATGCAAGTGTTCGTATGACACTTCTTTACCTATCCAAGCTTGGTTAGGAACATTACCTTTTAGTGCGACCGCTGGGAACATGTTCAAAACATGTATTGTTGTGTTGAGTGTCTCCCCCAAAATGTCTTCGGCAGCTTGGCTTGTGACAGCAAGCTTCTGACCATTTCTCACAAGGTTATGTTCATCCTTTCAGCTAGGCCATTCAGCTGAGGTGTCTTCGGAGGTGTCGTTTGATGTCGGATTCCTTGCATCTTGCAGTACTGATCAAACGGACCTCCGTATTCTCCACCGTTGTCTATTCTGATGCATTTGAGTTTCTTGCCGGTTTCTCTCTCCACCATGGCATGAAACTCCTTGAACACTCCAAGCACTTGATCTTTTCTCTTCAAGGTGTATGCCCAGATCTTCCTTGAATGATCGTCTATGAATGTCACAAAGTAAAGTGACCCTCCAAGTGTTCGTGTCTGCATCGGACCACATACATCTGAATGTATGAGGTCAAGTACCTCCGGTTTCCGCTGAGGCGGGGAACTCTGGAATGACACTCTGTTATGCTTTCCAATCATGCAGTGTTCACACTTCCGTAAGTGTAAGTTCTTCAATTCGGGAAGAACATTCCACCTGCGTAGTATTTACATCCCAGTTTGACTCATGTGACCGAGCTTTTTGTGCCATAGCTCGGCTGCCCCATTGTTGTTGACTGTATTTATGCTACTATTTGAAATCTTAGCATGCATCAAATACAGGGTTGAGTCTTTCTTACCTCGTGCCACCACCATTGATCCTTTAGTGAGCTTCCAGGTGCCGTCACTAAAGGTGTTGCAGAAACCTTCATCATCCAGCTTGCTTGTTGAGATCAGGTTTAACCGGATGTCTGGGATGTGCTTGACTCCTTTCAACACTAGCCTTGTCCCGTTGTCTGTTTCAAGGCAGATGTCTCCAATACCGACGGCTTTGGACTGGCCGTCATTCCTCATCCTTACAGCACCGTAGTCTCCTGGTGTGTAAGATAAAAAGAAGTCTCTGCGAGATGTGGCGTGTATAGATGCGCTACTATCTATCACCCAACTGGTCTCATGGCTGGAAAGATTCACAACATCTTCTTCGTATATAATGCAGAATTCCTTGGAGGTTTTGTCGGTGGTAGTAGCAACTCTTTCTTAGTTAGAGTCACCATCTCTCTTGGACTGCTCGTTCTTCAGTTTGTAACAATCTCTCTTCATATGACCTTTTTTTTGCAGTGGAAACATTCTATTTCCCTTGTTCTTGATTTTCCTCGGTTCTTGTCTGATTTACCTGGGTCTCGGCTTTTACTCATCCCCCTTCTGGTGTTCTTTTCTGTCACTAGAGCTTCTGAGGTTGAGGCTGATTCTGACTCTTGCATTCTCGTCCTCTTTTCTTCCTCGAAGATCCTGGTTTTCGCCATCTCGATAGTGACTTTCCCATCTGCGGTTGAATTTATCACCGTAGATCTGAACGTTTCCCAAGATTCTGGTAACGTATTAAGGAGTATTAAGCCATTTACCTCATCTCCGAAGTTTATTCCCAATCCAGACAATTCTTTCATGGTTCCGAGGAAATCGTTGATATGGTCCGCCGCAACTGTACCTTCCTGATATTTCAAACCCATCATTTTCTTGATGTAGTACAGCTTGTTGTTGCTAGTCTTTGCTCGGAAAAGCTCCTCCATCTTTCTCCATAAGACACGTCCATTTGTTTCTTCACTGACATGGTTGACGATACTATCGTCGATCCACTGACGAATAGTACTGCATGTTTTCTGGTGAAGATTAGCCCACTTCTCATCTGACATTCCTTCTGGTTTCTGCTCCAGAAATACCGATCCATCATAGTCCTTCACATACAGAAGGTCTTTCATCCTTCATCTCCATGTGAAATAGTTTGTACTGGTTAACAAAACCATTTTTCCGTTGCCCCCATCCATCATAAAAATTCTAAGCAGAATTTCAAAATACGGAACTCACCGTTGCGTCCGGAATGGTCAAATATGGTGGAAATGACACTTTGTTTGTCAAAATTCGACACAGAGACCAAATTGCAAATTTCAGAAATTACATGGGCAAAATGCAATTTCCAAAAGTTCAGGGGCCAAAGTGTAATTGCGGAAAAGTTCAGGGACTAAAATATAATTTCAAAAAAGTTCAGGGGATAAAATATAATTTCATGAAAGTTCAGGTACCTTTCTGAAATTTACCAGGTTATGCTGACGTGGCAGGTTGCTGATGTGGCAGCTGATGTGGCGCTGACTGTGCGCTGACGTGGTTGCTGACTGTGCGTTGACGTGGCTGATGACTGTGCGCTGACTGGGCGCTGACGTGGCGCCTACGTGTCTCGTCTTCTTCCTTGGACAACGCGTGCGGTGCGTTAAGCGAGTGGGCGCGCGTGAGGCAGCTTCTGTGAGGCGCGTGCGGCGTTGTCCGAGCTCCGTTTGATCGTCGAGAAATACCACTGTGCTCGTCTCACCTTGAAAAGTTCGATGGTATGCTCAAAATCGATTTTCGACAACTTTCGTCGGAACCGACTTTCCGAACCGAATCTCTGTTACCGAGTTTTGGGATCCCTCAGTGGAACCTTAGCTCCTGATACCACTTGTTGTGATAAAACACACACAATAAAGGAGATGTGAGAGGAAAACTCTTCTTTTTTTTCACTACAAAAGAATTACAAAGTTTATTATACAAACTTTACAAAAAACCTCTCAACCCTTTTTACTCTCTATTATCTCAATTTAAGATTTCTGGGATGATTTACAATGAAGGTTTAAGGCCCTTTTTATAGTGCTAGAAAAAGTGTGCACTGTTCACACGTTTTCACAACTATGAGATTGTTGTCTCATATCACAAGCTGTACTTCACAGCTTGCTGGCACACACATACACATTTTTTGCATGGTTGTTTTCAACAACCATGTAAAACTGTCTTCAACACATGGCAACTTAAATTAAACAGAGATTTGTGTGTTAATTTCTAAAACAATAGAGATCTATTTATATACATTAAGGGTGTCTTTGTCCCTTGATATTAGGCATGGCAAACAGACCCGGACCCGGCCCGGGTTCGAATGGACCCGGACGACCCGGGTCCGGGTAGACCCGGTTCCGCAAAAAAAAAATTATGGATTCGAGTCTGTATTACACAGACCCGCAAGTTATCGGGTCCGGATACGGGTCCGGGTGTTTCCGGACCCGGTTTAAAAAAAAAAACAAAAAAAAATTTAACTTAACCCTAACCCTAACTCTCAGTCTCAACTCTCAAATCAAAAGATTCAAAACGCAAAGGCAGCAAAATCTGGCAGCCGCAACCACCATCTTCAGCAAAATCCCTAAATCCCTCTCAGTCTCAACGACTCACGCAGCCGGCAGCCACCATCTTCAGTCTTCACGCACGACGACGGCACGATCTGGCAATCAAGTTGAGCCTTTAAAGAAGAAATTAGAAATAAAAAAAAATGGCAAACTGATAAAGCTATTCATGGCAAACCGACATAATATGTTCAAGATTTCCTTTCGGAAATCACTGATGATACAGGAGCAATCAAGTGGAGTGAAAGAATGAAGAAATATAGAAACTTTTTTCATCAAGTCGGTCACCTCTATATTATCTGTAGAACTGAACATTTCAGAAAGACGAATTGAAAACAGCATGACAAGATACAGGCTAATATGTAAAAAGCATTTTTAAAATAATAAACTGTAAAAAACGGAAAAAAAAAAAAAAAAAAAAAAACAGTTGCGGTTCATGGGTCCATTCCGGGTATACCCGGGTCCGGACCCGGAAGCGTTTTACCGGGTCCACTACCGGACCCGGGTCCATTCAAGAGCTTGCGGATCCGGATCCGGATCCGGATCCGGGTCCGTACGGACCCGAGTCCGGATCCGGAAATTGCCATCCCTACTTGATATACAATTATGTCTCACTTTTAATTATAAAATCTGGGAACAAGGTTGATGGTATTGTGGAGATATCAAGAGCCCTATTAAAGGGCGAGAGGGTACAGTTTTTCCGTTCAATCTAAATATTTGTTAAACGTGTCTTATAAATTAATGAAAAATCCAATTTGTTAAGAAGATAATTTTGATTTGCCCGACATATTTTACCCCAATTGAATCAAATATTCTTATTACACCACTGCCTCAAGTTACAGAATTCATGTTTTGTATGATATCACTAGCAAGAGTCCAAGTCATTCTTATGTTTGTATTAAAAAATGTACAGCCTGGTGTTTGCCTCAGGTTGCTGAAACCCAATTCTAGCCCAAGAAAAATGCAAGCCACTGTTTCTAATATTGGACCACAACAAAGACAAGGACGTGTCTTTTATACCGTACATTTTTTAAGCTAGCTTTCTGTGACTGGCAGTTGATTTCTCTGCCATTGAAATTTCTAATCAAATGTACACTCAATTAGCCCTTTTCATTCAATTAATGCCTTGGACCCTTTTCATCAAACTGCATTTTCTCTTCAACTTACACTAAAATCCATCCTAATCAATGCCCCTTACAACATTTTTCTGGTCAACAAATTTAAAATTCCATCAAATGCTTGGACTTTCATGATTATGAATTATTTGGTTCTATTTCTTTACCAAATGGTGATTGATTCCCTTATAAATGGACTTGGTTACCTACCAAACTGATCCCATTTTCCCTGCTTCAGCTTCAGCTTCTCCTCTATCATTTGAAAACATGAGAACTCATAACTCATTGCTTCCATTTGTAATTTTCTTGATCATATCACCAATGGTTCATCTTTCCTACTGTCGAAATCTCAATCGCGCTACTGCTACAACCGAGTTTTCTCTGCAATTCACACAAAGGTTTGCATCCGTTTCTCGATTTGTGGAACTTGAAGGGAGGAAGGTCAAGCCAGAATATGATGTATCTCAACAAGTTGTGCCTTGTGGACCAAACCCTCTTCACAATTAAGTTGCTTATCATTCAATCTTTTCTGGGAAACAAATTTTGTTCTGTTTACTTCTACAGGAAGAAACAAACACAACTATGTTTCTTGGAAAGAAAGAAAGCAAAGGAAAGGAAATATTTTTTAACACTTTGTTCCTTATTTTCCTTGATTCTTTCCAAGAAACCTAATGGTTGTTTAAATTTCTGACATGTATATTAAGATGAGCTTCTGCTGTAATGACCTTATGAGAGCTTATGTGATTTACATTTTTGTATTTCTTAAAGGCCAACAAAATTGTTGCTTAAAGAAGTTACCAAATGGCAATCAACAACTTAAACAAGCATAATCATGAAGCTTAATTGTCTTACAATATCACAAAAATTAACACAAAGCATGAGAAATTTCCGCGGTCGCAACTAAGGATCCCCTAGAGAGCAATGGCAGAACCATTAAGAGACATGGGGACAGTTGTCACCTTTCGATCTGAGAATTTATCAAATACGTCATATAATTTAATTAAAAACATTTTTATTTTGCATCCAAGAGCATATACCAGTTTGTGTGAAAATCAAAAGTTTCCCTTCACTGGATATGGCTACGCCAATGCTAAAGAGGATTTCAACTTATGAACTAAGCCAAAATTTAAACATTTTCGGCTGAGTTTATTCGTTACCATCAATCTCAGAATCATCTTCAGGAATCATGACCATGCTTGCTAGAGATTCTGAACAACTCCAGGTGCTTAATGAGTCCAAATTCAGAAACCTGTAGTGAGGTCAACTCATGAAAAAAATGAATGATTTTTTTTTTATTAGATTAGTCAATGGCATGCTAATTTTGATTACACTCTAATGCATCAATGGTAAGAAATAATATTAGATTAATAATCTTATTCTATATTTTAATAATCAAGTTTCAACTTGTGAACCTAAACATTCCATCACACTGAGAAACTACTCATCCCCAATAATATTTTCATAAAAGGACACACCAACACTTTCAGATTTTGTTATGACAAGTCATATGAGCAAGAAAGCAACTTTCTAAATAGTCAAACTTTTTGGCTTTCAAGAAGTACATAATATGGCCCGGTAGTGGCTCATTGGTAACTCATATCTCTCACCATGTGAGAGACATGGGTTCGAGTCCCCACAAAAACAGTGGGGACTCAAACCTTCCTCTTTAGGAGGAAGAAGTTCTCTTATATGGGAGTTGATTCCCAAGCTGTGTCTTGGTTGATTTAGAATTTGTAAGTCTCGAGCTACGACTCGGTTGATTTCTGGGCAGTGCTATAATTGTATGTATCTAGAATCCCAGTTGATAGCATATTGTAATATATATAGTTTGTAATAATTCAAAAAAAAAAGTACATAAGATGTGATAGTAAGAAAGTATCATTTATGTACCCAAGACACCATTAAATATAAATATGTTATTTTAATTATTAAATATATAATTTAAATTTTTAATATGCCAACTCCATTAATATATCTTAAATAAGTTATATCTTTTCAAAAAATTTAAATTTATGAGTAGAATTTACATATCTAATGCTTAAGTTATATATTTGAACTCAATAATATTTGATAGTTGATACTCTTTGATATCACAGATGTGCACATCATTTATACTATAAATAAACGAGATTACAACTCTCTATGTGTGTATTTATTTATTTCAGGTACATTGAATAATCCAGATACTTGTTATTAAATAAATTAGAACTTTTGTTTCAATGATAAATTGAACACACCATTTGACTGCCAAAGCTTATGCGGTCCTCCCACCAACTCAATACTTGCTTAGTTTAGTACCACAAGTAGATTATTTAAAAGCATAAAATCATTTTATATTTAATATACTCTTTCTTTATTCATTTTATATTTAATAATTTTATGAAGAAGTAGAATGCATGAGATAAAAATAGTGTCTCGCAAAAGAATTTAAATTCATTCTTGTGATATTCACATTTTAATTGGAAATTAGTAGTAAATCATTCAAATAGAAATTTACGATTAATCAAAAATAATCGGGGATTAAACGAGAAGAGAAAGTTGACATTTTGTATGGTCGAGAATAAAAAAAAAATTAAACTATCTCTCAAAAATCTCGAAAAATCACAAAAAAATTCATTAAGATTAAAAATTGCTAAACAATTTAAGAATTTAATTATTCCGGTAATAATTAATTTAAGTCCAAGTATAATTTCATTTTGTAAATCTTTTTTTAAAAATGATTGTTGTATTTTTTCATATAAAATTGTCAATTAAAACTTCAAAAAGATATTGAAAAATTAAAAAAAAAAAAAGATTTAAGTCCAAGTATAATTTCATTTTGTAAATCTTTTTAAAAATGATTGTTGTCTTTTTTTCATATAAAATCATCAATTAAAACTTCAAAAAAATATTGAATTTTTTTTTTTTAAAAATAAATTAAAAAGTGAAATCGGACGATTTCTGGGAAATCATATGTTGAGAATCAACCAATTAATCAGTCAAAATCACTTAAATATCAGGTATCAATTTAAATTGGCCAAAATTAATCGGATCAAATTACTCGAATAGTGATTTACAATTAATCGACGATTAAATATCATAACTTGTGATGTGAGATGTGTTAAATTTTTAAGAACCTCGTATCATATTTGTATTTATATAAATTTATATGACGACTTTAATACACCGTAGTATCAGCATGAAATCTAAATTATTTTAATAAATAATGAAATAAATATTTACAAATTATTACCATGATACTTTATTTAGGACAAATGAGTCATTACTTATAAAGAAATGGACAGTCTTGTCCGAACAAAATATAAAGCACGGTGGCGCACTTGAAGATAGAGATGGTAGAAAAATCCGGGCCTGAACCGGCCCGCCTGGTTTTTGGCCTATCCCGGGATAAAAAAATCTCGGACTGGGCCCTAGATTTAAAAGCCCGGCTCGGGTTCGATTAAGCTCGGGCCCGGCAAGGCTCAGGCTTAAACCAAAAAAAACATATATATACTTTAATATGTTTGTAGCATTTGTATTTGTTTGTATCATTTGGATTGTTAATTTATCAATGAAACTTTTGATGTATTTGTTAATTATTTTTGCATATAGTGTGATTGTATTTTGTATTTATATGTTTTTAAAATTTTTTAATTTATTTCTTAAAAAAACGAGTCGGATAAAGCCTGGACCCGACAGATGCTCGGGCCGGGTTTTTTCCAGGCCCGGTCCGACCCATTATCACCCTCACCTGAAGAGGAGATGCGGAAAGGAATAAATTATTATAGTGATACTTTATTTTTTTTGTAATTTTAAAAGATATAGGTTTTAATTTTTAGCGTTAAATATTTTGTATTAATGAGTCATTTTTAATCTAATTTTAAAATAATTTTTTACTATTTTTGAATATTAAAATCATTTAACACTAATCAGAAAAAAAAATCTTAAAATTAATGAAAATTATTTAACCACATGAACTAAAATTATATTTTCAAAACTGTAGGGGTTAAAATGTGATTATGACAATATGTATAATAATTGGGTGTCATTTTCCCTTATTAATTAAGCCCTTATTTTTTTCATAAGTATCTATTAAGTCTCTCTTGTAATACTATTCTAATTATAACAATACACAATGTAAGTCGTAAGAACATGTTGAAATTTAAAATGATATATATAGATTAGATACCTAAAGATATGGATGATAGAACAACACAAACCCCGCCTCGTCTAAGACAATTTTTAGGGCTCAAGTCTGATCCAGGCTTAGGTAAAAAAAAAAAACTGAGTTCGACTCAAGCCTGATTTTTTAAATAATTTTTTTAATTATATAAATTAATTTTAATTAAAAAAATCAAATCTAATAAAATGTTAAAAATATTGAAATTCTTATTTTTTTCATGTATTAAAAAATTTAAATACTTATTTTTTTCAAAAATAAAAAATAAGAAATCATTTTTTAAAAAATCCAGCCCGACCTCATAACATACGGATCCGATAACGTACGGACCCGGACCGAACCTACCAAACCCGAGTCTGTGTGATCCATTGCCACTGCTGATTATGAAAAAAATCAGGATCTATATGACATTTTCCCTTGAATAAAAAAAAAAGCGGGGTCGAGTGCTTGTTGTGGCAGCAATAGCGATCGGGAAATTTGGAAACACGTGGGTACTGTTCTGTACGAACTCCATCTTCAAAAACATTGACTCGTCAGTCGTCACTTACCTAAGAAAGAAAATTATTGTGGGTGTGTATATATATAAAGATTCATTTGTTTCTTTTAATTCTCTGGGTAAGTCTTGGTGTAACCGGAGAATCTGAGATTCCGGTAAATGGGTGACCGGGAAAACGATGAGGTTCTGCCGGACGGCTGGAGAGTGGAGTTTAGAGTGAGAAAGAATGGTAAAAAAGAGAAGGTAATTAATTAGTTAATTAAACGTATATATGGCTTTAATAATTTAATTACAATTTGCACAGTTCTTATCAGTTTCTTTCTTTTTTTTAGCTTCATGAATATAAGATAGATCTTTGCTTTTTTATTGATGGGTTGGTATTGATATTACTGCTGGGCTTTCAAGTTTTAAGCTTTAACATTTTTTTTTGATTTTTTTTTAAAAAAAAATTTGTTTATGTTTTTGTGTGTTACTAAAAGCTTATAGCTTTATCAATTGAAGATCTTTATCATATGTTGTCATTTTGTTTGCCTTCTGCTGTTGGGATGATGTTTTTCAGCTTGAATTTTTCATTTTTGGAGTAAAAAGATATTTTTTGTGCTTGTAGGAGCGGTTACTCCATGAATTTGAAGTTACATTTGTGTTTTTGTTTGGTAAGTAAGGCCGGGCGTGACTCGGTGGTATAGGGTTCAGGATCTAACCTTACAGCCAGAGGGTAGTTTGGCAGCGGAGTTTCCAATGTTTCTGAAAAAAAGTAGGGCCGAGTGTTGAATGGTGTAGTGGCTTATATTACGTGTAGGAAGAATTATGCGTTCATGTTAGTTTTAGCTTATTTGTGAAGTTTCCGGAATTAAGATTTGATTTTCTAGAATATAGTGAGAATTGAAATGGTGGAGCTTGAGATTGTGTTTATGGTTTTTGGATATGTAATGAAATGGGAAACAAATCTGCTGCACGTTGTCCTGCTTTTTACATTATTAATGTGATTGTAATACTGAGGTTAAATAATATGTCAATGCACATGAAGTTGTTTGGAAAGAACACCAAACTGCATCCTTCTATAGTGAGCGAGTAGTGATGGAAGGAAGGTTTTCAGTAAATATTTTAATTAAGAATACTTCAAGAATGTTTTGTAAATGTTGTTACTTGTTATTAGAGAAAGTAGTTGAAAGTGTCTTCAAGTGTTAACTTGCTATCTTCTTGGTCACGGATTCAAACCGTGGAAATGGCCTCTCTATGAAGAAGTAGGGGCAAGACTGCGTGCATCATGCCTGCTCGTAACTTCTATGTATAGGAAGAATTTTGCGTTGCATGTAAGTTTAGCTTGTTTGTATTTCTTTCATGTCATTGCTCTATTTCGTTATCTTGAATTAAAAGCCTTCTTCCTAACATAGAAAATATCTTGTTATAGTATAGTCAACTAGAAGAAGGTTTGTTAATTATATCGTCCTCCGTAAGATATTAGAAATACTTCCAAGCTTTGAATAACCTTTTTGAGTTCCACATCAGTCATTTTCTGTGGATAACTTCCCCGTCCGTGTTCGCATAAGCATTCTTACTATCTGTGCTTAAGCCTAGAGTATTTTTTATTGTTGGCAAGTTCTTCTTTGAAGCTTAATCCATGTCTACATGCAATTTCAATATACCTCTAACTATTCTGATGTTTTTCGCTTGTTTAATCTCTGTAAAAGTTGAGACTTCGATGT
>SKCR01014155.1:0-56657 GCA_019454045.1 Zanthoxylum bungeanum | reverse complement strand
TTGGAAGAATTCACAACCCTAGATAGTCTTATATCATTGATTACTTTTTAAATTTACTTTCTCTTTGTTTTATTTACTTGTTTTAAGATAAAATCACCATCCACCCAACAACCAATAAAATCAATTAGATACGTGTAGAAATTTAGCTTCATAAATTAATAGCTTAGATATTAAGTACTCATGGGATCGATACATTTTATACTACTTGAGCGATAAATGTGCTTGTGTTACGTGTGTGTTTACCACAGATCATCATGTTTAGATGAGTAGGCACAAAATAGTATTCATGAGATGAATAGTTTTGTTATTTCATGTGATGAATGAATTTTGCATTGGTCGTAAATTTTTCTGACTCTTATTTTTATGTTGGTTTTGATTTTGGTATGTAAGGCCATTAGGCCATTGTTTACAAATGTTGTAATTTAATTTTCCTATATAAAAATTTAATTGTTGTAATTTAGATCACCGAAGTCGCAAAATGAGTCAACACCATCTTGGAGCGAGATTTGAAGACCAAGGTATGGATGCTTTAGGAATTTTATGTACTAATTAGATTAGTATAAGAAAAATAAGAGCCTGATTAACGCAAAATATTTTTTATGTTGTATGTATGTTTTATTCGAAATGTTTGAATAACATGTCATATAGTTTAGGATGCCTACTTTTGCATTTCACATGCCATAATATATTTTGGATGCATATATATTCTAGACAAGAAATATGATTTTATGTGATTTAAAATGATTAAATGAGAATATGGTATGCATGGAAACGATTAATTGGATTAATTGGTTTTATAGTTTAAAATTGGAAATTCTAAAATAATGGGCTTAATAAGTCTATCATAAATTCCATTGGTATATAGGATGGAAACCCGGACGTAAGTTCCATAGTCGATTCTGAATGGACGGTAATGTGGTCTGCATTAGGGATATAACTCCACGTACCATCGGATTGTTAGACATTATGACCCATAGCGTCACTGTTTTGTAAATGATATTGTATTATTGTACAAAATTAACTATGTGATAATGAAATTGCCTTTTGTCGTTTTGTAATTTATTTACTTTGATATATAAATGGCGAAAGTCCATATGATTAATTCCGTATTGAGATGATATGAGACAGTATCAATACATAAAGGTTTAAATCATTAAATATCCCTAGTCGGAGTATTATCGAGATCGGACATCGATAATGCGGAATAGACTAGTATTGCACTTGTGCATGTTGTGAGGGCACAACGGCATAGTTCTCATATATTTAAGTATAGGATACTTATGCAAGTGCGATAGGAGGTTGTGTTTTACCGATGGTACGGAAAACAGCTTCGCTCTGGATAGACCCCGCGGAATCCCATTGGTAGTATGTCTGCGTGTCTATGGGAGGCCGCATCAGGGTAGGTGTATATGGTCTTAACCTGAGACTTGCATCGCTAGTACTTGCGACAATAGGTAAACTTTGGTTTTGGTGGTTGGGGGACCTTAACTGGTTCTGTGTTCACCTCTTCTGGGTTTATCAGAAATCGTAGTGCACTGGGTGTGATGTCAAGATGGAAGTGTCACTTCAGACATATGGAGTTGATGATCACGCAGGATACAGAACTAGTGCTCTATAAAAGGTTGCAACCGTCGGGACAATATGACTAGGTCAGTATTGCCCGATTTAAAGAGACTAGTTGCTTGATGTCCGATATATGTTTCGTACGGGGCAGACACATTTCCAGCCCCAGGCCTAACATGTGATCGTCCGATACTGGATCGATGTACGCAATACTACGGTATACTACGCTTGATATAGATCTAATATTCCAGTAAGAATATTTCTGGAGAATTGGGTAGGCATGGCGCTTTGCTAGAAGCCAACCTTGTCTTGTAAATCGGTAAAAACGTAGTACGAGGTACGTACGTGTTTGGATTATCCAACGACCGTATTTACTGCCAACATATCCGGAGATCTCTTGGGTCGCTTCCTGAAGATTCACCTATGATGTTTGATTCGAACTTTATTAATCTTGGATTAATAACGGAGAAACTTTATCTTGGATAAAATGCCTTATTAGGAGAGAGAGAGAGATCGATTAATCTGGAATTAATCGATAAAATAATATATTCGATATATTATTAAACGAAATTAGATTTCGACGCGGAATTAAAATCGGATTTTAATTCGGGCAAACGAATTAATTTAGAATTAATTCATTAGCGAACTAAATAGTAATTTCGCAAGGCGTAATTATTTAATTCACGTCGCGACGAAAATTCGTTAATTTGGAATTAACGAAACCGAGCCCGAAAGTGCTTGCGGACACATTCGTATTTTGAATCGATTGATATCCGCAAATCACATCGCGATATCTCATTACTTAATACGAATAGATAGTGAATGTATCTAGTCACCTTTGAGGGATGATGCATTGTCTCTAATCTCAAAGTATGGTAATGATAGCAAATGATGGATTCATTTTGGAGGGAAAGCCATGCACGTTTTTGGAAGGATTTTTTGCATTAAAAAATTCTTTTGGTATTAGATATCACTTCACTTTTCATTTTCCTTGGTCATTCACGTTTTTTGGCATGCAAAGGAAACAAAAAATCAAAAGTGAAACACTCTCCTCTCTTCCTCTCTTGCTCACGCCGTGAGCTGCACCAACAAGGCAGAAAATTGTTTTCTCATTCTCCATTTTTGCTAGCACAAGCAAGGAATCAAAGGAGGTGATAGGGAAACCACATTGGAGCTTGGAATACACAAAGCTTGGAGCTTTCAACTCTTTTCTCCTCTTGGCCGAAACTTCAAGGATCTTGGAGCTTCAACCTTTGTTCATCTTTTCATCACAAAAGCTTTGTAAGTATGATTCCGCCATGCTTCAAGTTTATTATATATATTCATTTTGTTGTATTTCATAAGCTTAATCTTTCCTTGGGACTAATTATAGTAACCAACACGGATTTTATAACACACTTAGATTAATTAAATAGTTTAATTAAAATTTTGACCATTTTAGAATTCTAAATTTTAGACTAATTAGTGTTCTAATATTTTAAGAGTTAAAATATAATAGGTCACTAAAACTAGATCAATTAAATTAGTTTAATTGAGTAAAATAATTAGTAGAGACTAATGGATATTAGTGAGTTAAATTTTAAGAGTTAAAATTGGTAAAGTCACTAATAATGTACTAGTGTAAATAAGAGTTATGATTTAGCCGCCATAAATTTATTCACACTAGTAAATTAAAATATTAGATATTTTAAAAATAGAAACCTTAAGTTTAAAATAGTGAGTGAGAGAGGGATATACGACAGTATATCCCGCGATCTCTGTTGTTAGTCCGAAAATGTGAGATTCAAAATGGGACTCGAGACGGCTTTGTTTTTATCCCCCTACGGATGGTGTCCATTTTGGGTCAATATCAAGTTTGGATTCCGAGAGGATAGAGACTCTAGATGTATCTGGTGAACTGACCTATCCTACGGCGACACTTCACTAGTTATCTAAGGGTTCCGAAATGACGGGTTATACTCACAAATGAATGATTAAATGTTAATCAAAATTCCTTGATCAAATCAAACGGTGGTTGGTTAATATAGGAATAAGAGTTATTCCCGTATATATATTAATCAATTGAGATTGTCTCGATCTATCATGCAAATAATTGACCTACCATACGGCGATACTTATTTGTGGGATGATAGATTTCCGTGGCATAATAATTCTCTTAGGTTTCTAATTCGTTATTCATGGTTCATGCATCATGTTTAATTTTATGTCAAAATATTTGATAATTTTAATATGCTATGAATGAATATTAAATGCATGTTTATTTTATTTTTTAGCCATGGTTTCTCCAATTATTTCCATTCTCTTAAATGATAAATTAATCAGAGAAAACTATGTTAAGTGGAAAAGTAACATGAATGTTATTATGGTCTGTGAAGACCTAAAGTTTATCCTGATGAAGGATGTCCTCCCGAGCAGGCTAGAAATGCTTGCTAAGCTGTGTGCGACGCCTACCAAAAATGGGTCGCGACTAATGAGAAGGTATGCTGCTACTTGCTAGCAGGGATGTCTGAGGTTCTTGTTACAAAGCATGAGCCTATGACTACAGCATCTCAGATGATGGAGTCATTGCAGGGCATATTCGAGCAACCTTCAGAGCGTCAATGTCATAAGGCTATGGTCTCAGCGATGACTGCTAGGAAGAAGGATGAGACATCAGTCCGAGAGCACGTCTTGAGGATGATGACCTACCTCAATACAACTGAAACCCATGGCGCTCGTATTGACTAGCGAAGCCAGGTGACCATGATTATGGAAACTCTTTCGAAGAGTTTCTTACAGTTTAAAAGTAACTATGTTATGAACAAGTTGACTTTTACTTTGACCCAACTGCTGAATGAGCTCACCCATTACGAGTCTATGCTTGTGGATCCTCATAAGCCCAATGCTAAGGCAAATATTGTCGAGTTATCTAAATTTAAAAAGAAGAAAAACAATAGCACTGGGAAGGCTAAGGCTAAGCCCATGAAGAAGAATAACAAGAAAGGCTCCAAGGATGTCAAGCCCAAGGATTGCAACGAGGATGGGCATTGGAAAAGGAATTCTCTAAATACCTTGATGAGCTGAAAAAGAAGAATGCTACAGGTAAATACGATTTACTTGTTATCGAATCTCTATTAGTGGAGGATGATAAATCTGTTTGGATTGTTGATTCTGAGACCACTAACCATGTTTGTTCTTCTTTACAGCTACATGACACATGTAAGGACCTTGCTGAAGGTGGCTACACCATGAAGGTCGGGACGGAGGATGTTGTTTCAGCAAGAGTAGTGATAGTTTCCAGTCTAAATTTTACAAATAATAGTTATTTAAATTTAAACAATGTGTTATTTATTCCTTGGTTTCGCAGGAATTTAATTTCTGTTTCAAAACTTTTGGATGATGGTTTTTTTTTTTTGTTTCGTATAGTAATTTAGTTATTATTGGTAGAAATGGATTAACTATATGCACATGAAACTCATAAAATAATTTATATGTGTTAAGACCGTTAACACATAGGTCACTACTCAATACTGAAATGTTTATAGTTAAAAAACCTAAAACAAAATGGCAAAAGATTTCTCACGATAAATAGGTTGATAAAGAACGGAGCCTTAAACTAGTTAAAGCTCAGAACTTTATCAGCTTGTGAATCCTGTTTAGAATGAAAAATGACAAAGAGACCTTTTACTGGAAAAAATATAAGAGCCAGTTAACCACTTGAGCTAATACATTCGGACATTTACAGACCGATAAATGTAAGAGCCTGAGGTGGTTATGAATATTTTATCATATTTATTGACAATTATTCAAGATATAGATACGTTTACCTAATGTAGCACAAGTAAGATACTTTTGAAAAGTTCAAAAAGTATTGTGCTCAGGTTAAGAACCAGTTAGGTAAGACGATCAAAATTCTATGATCGGATCATGTAGGAGAATATCTTGACAGAGATTTCGAGGAATTATTAGTTTAGCATGGGATAGTATCCCAACTCACAGCCTCTGGAACACCACAGCAAAATGGTATTGCATAGAGGAGAAATCGGATCCTAATAGACATAATAAGATCTATGTTTAGTTATAGCTCACTACCTAGTTCGTTCTGGGGGTATGCATTACAAATAGCAATATATATCCTTAATTTAGTTTCATCTAAGTCTGTTCCTAAAACTCCCTTAGAGTTGTGGAGTGTTCGTAAAACTAGTTTACGATATTTCCGCATATGGGGTGTCCATCACATATACTGAAGAATAAAACTACTAAGTTAGAGTCACGTTCACAGGTGTGCCTATTTGTAGGCTATCCTAAGAAGACTATCGGTGGATTCTTTTATATCCTAGAAGATAACAAAATGTTTGTATTGACAAACACTACGTTTATAGAGGAGGACTATATGAGGGAGTTCAAACCTCGTAGTAAGGTGTTAATTGAGGAGTTACTTCCTAGTTCGACCTGCGCGCCATTGTCAACAACAATTGACAAACACATAGCACCTTTGACATCTGAGCGTCAGAAGTAAGTTTTTCAGAATTATCTGCCACCTAGACATAGTGAGAGGTTTGTGCGACAACCTGATCGCTATCTAGGAGTTGGAGAGGCACAAGTTGTCGCTTCCAACGATGTTGTAGATGATCCATTGACCTATCGTAATGTAATGGATGTTTTTGACGAAGAGGAATGGCTAAAAGCCATGAACCTTGAGATAAAGTCTATGTACTCCAACTCAGTCTGGGAACCCATAGACCAACCTGATAGGGGTAAAGTCCATAAATTGTAAGTAGGTCTACAAGAGAAAGAGAGGAGCAGATGGGAAGGCACATACCTTCAAGGCTAGGCTAGTGGCCAAGGGTTATACCTAGAAAGAGGGAGTTGACTATGAGGAATCTTTATCGCCAGTAGCCATGTTCAAATCCATTCGTACTCTTCTATACATTGTCGCATATTATGACTATGATATTTGGCAAATGGACGTCAAGATTGCATTCTTGAATGGCAATCTTGATGAGTGTATCTATATGGTATAACTAGAGGGGTTCATAGCCCAATGTCAAGGGCAAAATATTTACATGCTGTAAAGGTCCATTTATAGACTCAAGCAAGCATTTCGATTTTAGAACATAAGATTTGATACCACGATAAAGCCTTATGATTTTGAGCAGAATGTTAATGAGCCTTGTGTATACAAAGCACGTCATTGACGGAAATGTGGTTTTTCTTGTTTTATACGTCGATGATATTTTACTTATTGGGAATGATGTAAAGATATTATCAGATGTAAAAACCTAGCTAGCTAACCAATTCCAAATGAAAGATTTGGGAGAGGCCAGTTATATTCTTAGGATCCAGATACTTCAGGATCGTAAGAAACGACTATTAGCTATGTATTAGGCATCCTACATTGACAAGATCCTTGTGCGATTTGGGATGTAAAATTCCAAGAAAGGCACTTTGCCTTATCGACATGGAATTCATTTGTCAAATGAACAGTCTCCTAAGACACCTCAAGGAGTTGAGCAAATGAGACATATCTCATATGCCTCAACAGTTGGTAGTCTCATGTATGCTATGTTATGCACGAGACCAGATATCTATTTTACAGTGGGAGTAGTCAGTAAGTTTCAGTCTAACCCGGGATTGGATCATTGGGTGGCTGTGAACACATTCTCAAGTATCTTAAGAGAACGAGAGATTATATGCTTGTATATTCCGGTGAGGATGTAATCCTAAAGAGATTTCGATTCTAGGAAATCAACATCTGGATCAATGTTTACCCTATGCGGTGGGGAAATAGTATGGCAGAGTATAAAATAGTCTTGTATTACCGACCTTATCAGGGAGATAGTGCAGAGATGAGACGTTACTGTCACAAAGATTGCATCCGCAAAGAACCTGACTGATCAATTTACAAAGACCTTGTCGGATAAAGTGTTTGAAGGTCACCTAGATGGTCTAGGATTATGTGACATGTCTCATTTCCTCTAGTGCAAGTGGGAGATTGTTAGGATATATGCCCTAGAGCCTCATATAATGTAAACGATATCATGTTTTATGAAATAAAATGATGCATTATTCATTTATCAAAGTGTTTATTTTAATATCGCATATTGTAAATTATCTTGTTTACCCTAGATTACTCATATGCCATCAGACTTATTATATGAGTGTCATACACAAGAAGATTTAAGTCTGAAGTTAGTAATCTAAAATAGTCAAAGAGAGCAAACAAAGCGGGTACTTTATTTGTTATTTATCTATAGTTGCGGTCCATTCTATAATTATATGGCGACCTTGATCCGGGATCGTCCATGTGGAGACATGAGAATGAAGGCACCTTGTATGATTTGATCATACAGAACTGGACCCAGATAGAAATGAGTTTCTTATAATATCTATTAAATAAATAAATTCATTTCGATATACTAGATTGTGATATATGGATTGATCTTAATCCTGAGTGTACCACGAACTCCTGCATGGCAGGCTATGTCCTTTGATTTACAAAGGTGAGATTGGTATAGCAATCCCGACCAATAGCTACGTACTTTGGGGACATGGCTTTGTGTGTAGCTAGGGATGTTTTACATAGATATGGAGTTCACTCATTCTTACAAGAAGTATAGAAGTATCTTCCTTAAAAGTTGATTCGGTACTTGAATGGTTGGAGCGCTCAAATCTTTCTATTACAAATAGAAAGATTAACATTCATAATGGTATGAATAAATCATTCATTAGAGCGGTATAACGGATATTATGACCCGGCTTTAATTACAAGATACTCGTGAAGGGCCAATCCATATGTAATGACTATACCGATGGAAACCGACATGGTTTGGCTTAATTTATCAATCTGCGATAATGAGAGTGCAGCTTCAAGTTTTTAGTGGAATAACCCAGATTTAATAATTCGGAATATTTAATTAAGAGTTTAATTAATATTTCGGGATTATTGGAGCTCGGAATCGTAGGTCTATTTGGTCCCCGTGATAGCTCGATATAAATATAATTGGATAGTCCAACTATATACTCACATATGTAAATATTATTAATATGATTAATAATATTATTTTGTCACACTTTAAACTATATGTTAAATTTAATATATAGTTTTTATAATTATATGATAATTAAACACATGTTATTAAATTATATGTGATATAATTTATTAAAGGTTGAATCTGGAATCTCTAAATTTGGAAATCCTTGGATTGGTTTTGGAAGTTACCCCTTTTATAAGGTGATAACTTATTAATTTGTATAACATATTTTCAATTATGGTAATTGAAAATTTGATATTACAGTATTTTTTTTTAAAAAGCACCTACTATGGCCGAAATTTTGGAGTGATGAGGGGAAATGTTTTGATTTGTTTTGGAAACAATAACCCTAGGTATAAAAAGAAAATATGATTTTCTTTTTACCTAACCTAATTCATTTTAAACCCTAGCCACCTCTCTTGTTCTTGAAACTCTCTCAAGTGTTGAGAAAAGAAAAAGAAGAACACAAAAAAAAAACCAAAAGAAAACCTTGTGTGATTTTAATCTCTAAAAACGTTTAGGGGTTTGTTTTGTGAGTGTAGCCCAGCCTACTTTCTGTTGGTAACGAGATATAGCACAGAAGGCTATTTGGTGTTGAACCAAATTCTTAATCTTCATCTTCCAAACATATCACATGGCAGTGAGCAATTTTCTGCTCACTGCCGCACGCCCAATGAGTGTTACGGGGCTCGGTTTAATTTTTTTTCAATCCAGAAATTTTAGGGAACATTAAAGGGTGTTTTGGGGCTGTGTTGGGGCTGATTTCTGTGAAAAAAATCAGATCTGAAACTCAGAGGGAACTGATATAGATAATGGCTGATTTGGGCAGTGAGCTGGGCGCGTTTCTGGTTCAAAATAGTCCAAATTTCCACTTCTGTTCGAGGGCTGTTCTAGGGCTGAAATTTTATCAAAAAAAGAAGCAAAATTTCAGTGTTGGTGTTGGTAACTTTCGGCCTTAAGAGAGAAAGGCATAAAATTTTTTCTAGTCCGATCCCGGGTGCCTAACGTATTTTTGCTGCGCTAGAAAAGTGGTTCCTACAGTGCAATCATCTTTCCGTTCGAACGAAATCTTCCAATGTGTTTGTGTTTAAGGTGCGTTCGAGACTGCGTTCGAACAAGTTTGCGGAACAGTGCGCGTTCGACACGTATTCTTGTGGCGATCGAACACCTGTGCGTAAGTAGGTTATTTTGGACGCGTTTTTAGGCTTGTTTTGCACAAGAACACCTTTACCTTTGTCATACCTATATAAAGAAACTTAGAGCCACCTTCCTTAGGGTTGAAAACATATTATTCAGAATCTACAAATATTTTGTTTCAACCTTCTTGACAACTTACCTTGAAGACTATATTGATTATTCTTGTCTTCTCTATTTTGGTGAGATCCTTCATTGATTGACCATCGACACAAAAAACACAACATAACCTAATTTTCTAAGCCTTCAGAGTTCTCTAGTAGGAAGATTGGTAGTTGGAGTTCCAGCATTGCGTGCTTGCAGAGTTGATTCGCTTAAAGACTTCAGAGGTTCTGAAGAAGGCCGCTCGATGTGGGCTTGAGAAGTTCTTCGGGTTATTACAGTTTAGAAGTATTAGAGTCGACAGAATTACAGCCATAGGTCTTTTATCATCACTGTAAGTTTTTCCCGTTATAGTGGATTTTGCCTGGTAGCCTAGATACTGAGAGTGGTTTATTACTCATACGAGTTTTCCAATTCGTCAACAAAATTACATGTGTTGATTTTATTTTCTACCCTCTTTTATTTGCTTTGATTTATATCTGCTTTACACTTAAGGGTGCATATGTGAATCTATAAAAATAAAAATTATGACTTATCTTAATTTATTGCATATGGTTAGAACATATGACGAAATTCAGATTTTCAAAATAGAAAATGAAAAGAAGTAAAAATGGGATCCACATTGACTTGTTAAATCACGCACAATATATTAAAATTAAAATGGATTCTAAATATTATAATTTATCATAATTACCTAAATACTCTCAACAATCTAATGTTTATAGTATATCAATAATAATATATGAATAACTTGTCACAAACTGAAGCAACCCCATAGCTCAAGGGAGGTAGGGGTGTTCACGGGTCGGGTCGAGTCAGTTTTTTTGAAATTTTTGAAACCCGATCAGGTTATGCGGGTCACGAGATTTGAACCCGAAATTTGAGAAGTGAAACTCGATCGGGTCGGGTCGTGTCGTCCAAAAAAATTAATTTTTTTAATGAATTAATTATTTTGAAATATAAATATTAATTATTTTATGTCCCGGTAATTATCATATATATAAAATTTCAAGACAACAAAAGTAATAAATAAATGAAATAATAGTAAAAACTTTTAAAAAATAATAAAATTTTTAGAAAATTAATAAAAATATTATATTTTCGGATCGGATCGGCTTAACCCGAAAACTCATTATTTTGTTTGAAATCTGTGCGGATCGGGTCGGATCGGATCGCAGGTTAAACCGATCCTATGAACACCCCTAAGGGAGGTATGGAAAAATTACCCTGCACATGAAAGCCAGAAAATATTGGGACTTAATGGTTATTATCCAAACAAACTCCGTTTAATTGTTAACACCGTCTCTTAACAGAAACAGCCATCTTCGTTTCTCTCTGTCCCTTCAAAAACCTCTCAGTTTCTGTAAAGTTTGTCATTTTTGTGGCTTTTTCTTTTAATAAAAATGGTAGCTTCAGCTATCTCAGCTTCCTTGAGCTTCTCTGTCACCTCTCTCAACAGAACCTCCGCTTCATTTTTCTCTAACCGGTACCCAACGACTTATATGATATGGGCTTAATTTTATATTCAATTCACTTACTTGAATTTTTACTTTTAATGGCTGCAATTTGATTACTTGAATATTCAATTTTAATTTCTTCAATTAGCGTTAATTCTCATTATTTTGTGTTTGTAAACAGATACTCCACAAGGTCAATAGTTTCGGCATTGCCAAGTCCATATGGTGACTCTTCAAGAAGTGGTAATCATAATCTTGTGCATTTTGATGGTTGATTTTATTTAATGGGATTGACCCATTCATATTTAAGCTTAATTTGTTGTTCTATATTGTTCATTTGAGTTCGTTTACCTCAATTTGGTTTAAATCTTGTCTTGGTTCGAATTGACTCAGTTGGGTTTGTCAGCCACTCATGCTCCTGATTTGCTACTGTTAATATGTTTCATTTTTCCGATGTTTGAGTATAATTTCGATGGTATGCATATGTGCACATTTAGTAATTATATCTAAAATGCTTTGTTTATACAGGATTATCTAGTAGAAATTGTGGGTTGCCTCTAAAAATTGATGCGAAGGACTTTTGTGGTACTGAACAAAGGTGTGTTGCTTCAACCCTTTTGCCTGGAGTGTTTCATTTATTATTTCCACTTTATTTTTATTTTATTTTTTTTATTTTCATTGAAATGACAGGGTATGTGTGAGTGTGTGTTGTTCATGGAGGTTATTGCCCATATCTTGTTGGGAATATAAAATGGTTTAAAGCTGTAATTTTGCTTGGAGAATGCATATGTTTGCTTGAGGTGCATTGCCGTGTAAATTGAACTTTTGGACTTAAATAAATTTAATAAATGCAATGAGGGATTGCTAGTTAGAAAAGATTGCTATATGGATGGATTTTACTCTTTTGCTCTTAAAGCTTATTTCAGGGGTACTTTGTCAAATTAAATAGATTCGTAGATCATGGATGTCACGGTGTCAAATGTTTATTTTCTTCTTTGATGTATGTTATTTTAATTCTTTTCATCTGGTGGATATATAAGTTTATAATATTGTGATTTGCAGTTACAAAATAGTAGCAGCCAAAAATGATAATCCTCCCTTAATGCCAGCTGTAATGACTCCAGGAGGACCTTTGGATCTTTCAAGTGTATTGTTTAGGAATAGAATAATCTTCATCGGGCAGCCAATCAACTCAACGGTTGCTCAAAGAGTTATATCTCAACTTGTGACTCTAGCAACTGTTGATGAGGATGCAGATATTCTGGTATGGTTATACATATACTCTCTCTTTTTTCACTCTTGTAATCTTCATACGAGGAGGAGGGGGTTAAAAACCCAAACTTTCGAAACCCACTTCTAATAAGTAAATGACTGTGTCCTGTACCTTTGCAGATGTATTTGAACTGCCCCGGTGGAAGCACCTACTCTGTGTTGGCAATTTATGATTGCATGTCTTGGGTAAGGTTTCAATTGGTTTTTTAATCTTTTGATGTCATTTCTTTTTCACGTCTCTTTTTTTTCCCCACTCCCTTGCCCATTAATAACATTTCATGTCTATGTAGTGATGATTGTGACTTTCCAAGAGCTAAGAACCTTTCTCTTTTAGCATCTCTTAATATCTTCTTATTTGTGAGGGCTGTGACCTTTCATTTTCAAAAACTTTTGTCAAAATTTAAGGTTAAAAAAAACTTATGCATTTGTCAAGCCTAATTGTTGTTGATATGAGCAACTAATTGTCAGTTGATGGTGAGCTTCTGTCTGATTAATGAAAAGAATTCTAGCGTATATCAGTGCTACAGTGCAATACATTATTGACAAGCACCCTTTTGGGGACGTGGTTTTTGTCGTTATCTTCTCTGTGTTTTAGAAAACCAACACTTTTTTCTTAATTCATAAATGGAGTATCGTAAGGTTACTCAATTAAAGCAACCTAGTGTATCTCCAGTTGAATGAACACAATAAATCCATCCATCTCTTAGTATTTTCTTTTTCCCCTTTGCTTCCCTCCTTTTTTTTTTTTTTTTTCAAGCTTTTAGTGACACACTATTTGCAGATAAAGCCAAAGGTTGGCACAGTCTGTTTTGGAGTAGCTGCTAGCCAAGCAGCACTTCTTCTCGCTGGTGGAGAAAAAGGGATGCGATATGCTATGCCCAATGCGCGCATTATGCTTAATCAGCCGCAGAGTGGAAGTGGGGTATGAGCACTTCTTGATTGGTAGTTTCAGTATATAAGAAAATGTGTGACTTGGTAAAAAGCATGAGGTTTACTGTTCCTTTTATGTCTGCAGGGTCATGTGGAAGATGTGAGGCGCCAAGTGAATGAAGCAGTTCTATCTCGCCACGTAAGTCCTTCTTTCCCTCTCAATCACATGCTCTGAGTGATGTTTGGACAATCTTATTGCAGCGATTGATTTATAATCAAGTAAAAAGCAAATGATTCAATTGTCTCATGTATACTTGTTAATTTGGTTTTGTAAACCCTTGAAACCAAAATTTTTTCCCTCTTTATATGGGAGAGTCTTGTGAGAAAAATTTAGGTTTGCTGTTATACTTGGCTGGACTATTCAAATAATCCATTCTGCATTAACTGAACATAAATGTGTCTACTAAATACTCTACCATCGCTATCTGTTGGATGGGGTGCTTAGCTTTTATCCACTATGCCTTGATCCTTCATTTGGAAGTTTAGAATTGCTATCATCTGAGTTCATTTTTCTGATGTTGCAAGAAAAATTTTAGGTTCGTATTCCCATAGGTGCCAATGCTTGCATAACTGCAGATTTGAGAAACTAATTTATTAAGCTGTCCGTGCATCTTCCAGTTACCGGAGCACTTTGAGAAGTGGCTCCATAGCCTCTTCTATTTGCTAATTCATCTTCCAGTTTCTGGAACATTTGATGTGTATCTTTTTGTCTCTTCTGCTTGCTAAATGTTTTGCCGTATCCATGACCACCTTGTGTCCTTGACTCATTTAATAACTTCCTGAGTTATGAGGGCTCTGCTCTGCTCAGCACTAACTCTTCAATTGATTTGCACTTCCCTGGAAATCTGGTGCAGAAAATTGACAAAATGTATGCTGCTTTTACCGGTCAACCAATTGAGAAAGTGCAACAATACACTGAGAGGGATCGTTTCTTGTCTGTTGCTGAGGTAACTTTTCTTAGTCCTAGTTTTCCTTTAAACTACATACCATTTTTAATATTAATTAAGAACATTATAACATCCCACATCGCTTGTGAAAGATGTTGGGGATGTGCTTATAAGGGATGATCTCCCTCAACTAGTAAGATGCGTTTGGGCCAGGACTTGGACCGCCAAAGAGGACAAATCTTGTTAGTGGGGCAGGTCATTACAACATCCTTCTGGCTCCCTGTTCTCCATTCTTTTGTAACATATACCTACTCATTTTTGTGAGCCATTTCGTAGCTAGAAGTTTATAATACAGCTGAAATTGCGCTTGCACTTGATACACTTATATTTATCCAGAAAAAGGACATTTGATGCTCTTGCAGGCATGGAATCTTGTTTCGGTTTCTCTATGGTCTCCCATTTTGTTATTCTCACTGCTAATTATGCCCAAATCAATATTTGCATTTCTCCTGCACCCACTAATTCTCATGCTCTCTGCTGGTGAAATATCGCAGGCTATGGAGTTTGGGCTCATTGATGGTATCCTGGAAACAGAATACTGAAGGTGAACATCTTCGATGCCCCAGGAATGTTGATGCTGCAATTTCCTCTGAAACACATACTCCAGAACTGCCTCCATGGTGAATCACACAGTTGTAATCAAGTTCCCAAGTGATCTATAAAGTTTCAATGCTAATTTAATTATATGAGATTTGGATGTCACTGGGTGTTTGGGTTTCATGTGAAATACAGTGAGTTTAGCCATTTTCATATGATAGAATAATACATTTGTTCACACTATCTTCATCTATTTGTCTCTTTCATTAGGGGTGAACAAAAGAAAAAGACTGAAATCGAAAAACCAGAATAGAATCGAAAACCCAAATTGAACCAACTAATTTTTTTTTTTTTTTTGAAAATAATTACCGGAATTAAATTAGTTCAATTTTTTAAACTAAAAATAATGAAATGAATTAATTGAATAATTAGATTTTATTGTTTTTTAAAGCCTAATTATGTTATATTGTTATTTTTATGTTTACTACATTTTTAATTTTTTTTTTTAGTGATATTAATTCCATGAAATTTTTGTGATTTTGATTATGATTCTTTTTATTTTTCTACATTTTAAATTACCTAAATGATAATTGTATCTCATAAAAAAACTTATTTGGTGTAGTTGTTATGATTATGAGTTATATGAAAAAAAAAGGAATAAATATTAGATTTAATGAATATTATTGATTATTCAATTTTTTATTATAATTATTATCGTTAAAAAAATGAAAAAACCACACTGAAATGAAATAATAATAAAAGAACCCTAATAATTGTAATTATAATCAAGCCGACAATTAAAAATCTTTACAAGTATTAATATTACTTTACACGAAAAGAACACTCTAATTGCGGCATGCTTTTCTCAAAAACTAGCTAAAAAGAGATTAATATTATGATGGTACTAGTTACACTCTAAAAGTTTATTTGGTCACTTTATTATTAGGTACATTCATGATAATTTTAAAGTTTTGATTATTACTATGTACACTATTTAATACACCAAAACACCCTCACTTAAATAATTTATATTAATTAATTTTGTTTCCTTTACACACTCATAAAAATACTTAATACACTAAATAAAAAACTTTTAATTATTCTTCCTCTATCTGTCTCATTCTGTCAGCATTTTTATTTTCATTTCATTTGATGAATAAATATACTTTTTATTCTTATATTATATTACAAATTATTTTATTAATTTTTTTAGTTATTTGAACACCAAATTACACTAAATCTAGCAATATAAATACTACACTCGATCATTTTGTTTCAAGTATATGTCCGGCACACATCCAATTTGGAAATAATAAATTTGCACCATAACCTCAATAATCAAACATTCAACCATCAATCAACAGGTTTTCAAGAAAGTGAAAAAAACAACAAACAAGAAACCCAAAAGAATAAAATATAGGATACTTTTTTTAATCTTGTTCAACAATTTCTATTAATCAAGAAACAAAAAGCAAGAACTCACATAAATTTTTTTCCCTTATTTAATCTTTAAAATCTAATGAACAGCCCCACAAAATTCCCTAGGAATATGTGAATTAAGAAAATAAAAGGTTTTACTATACATTTGGAATCAAGGTGTGAATGAGTTTAAGATAAGGCTACCATGAGCTTACCATGAAGGGAGAATAGAAAGAGGGTGAATGAGTTTAAAGGTGAGAAATTGTATGTTTGAAGCAATTCGTATAGAATAGTCAAATTTTTTTTTTTGAAGCAAAGTGTTTTTGAAGATGAAATGTTGTAGCTTAGGATTCTAAATGTAAGTGAGTTTCTATCTAAGAGTTTCTAAGCTCATAGGAATCATGCATATTATCATTTGAAGCATTTAGGGTCAAGTGCATAATTATTTTAAACCGTTTCCGCCTCATTTTAAGTACTGGAGCCGACACACCGGTCTCCATATCGAAATACTGATATATATATATATATATATATATATATATATATATATTGGCATACCGGTCTCTATACTGGTGACTAAAGAATGAGGTCTACAGACACTTGCATTCGAATTCTACTCGAACTAAAGGTCTCTGGACACTTATGTTCGAACGGAATGAAAAATGCCCCAAAACGATATGCCGAGATAGGACCGACATACAGTCTCATACTGGTCTACATACTTATCAGTAATTCGAGAGGTTTCATGTATTAAATACTTAACGACAACTATCTAGTAGTTGTTTGAATCAAAGACTGGCACACCGGCCTCTAAAGACCGACATATTGGTCTCAGCACAAAGAAATGTGACTGCTCAAATTTTTACCTATAAATTGGACACTACTTCATTTTGAGAGTCTCTCTTGATCTTTTGAACACTTAAATTTTTTATCTTCATTCTTAAAAGAAAAACAAAAAGAGATTTAAATTTTCTTCATTCATTGACTCTCAAAATCAAAAGCTAATAAATTTACATCTTCTCATTCATTTAGTGAGCTGAATTTCATTTGGATAATACACTCACGTTCAAATCTTTGTAATCTTTTGTGAGTTCCCAAATAGTGTGTAAACACATATTTTTTATTAAAACACTTGTGTGAAATTCCCTTGTGTTAAGTGGTGAGTATTCTGAAGGGTGGAATTATTGTAAAAGTTTGAGAGAAGCCTTGGAAGAAAGACCTCTCAGTGTAAAAGTTGTTAAAACTTAGTGGAACCTTCAATCGGGCTTGAAGAGAGTGGACGTAGGCAAACGATTTGACCGAACTACTATAAAATCAATTTTGTATTTCTTTTCTCTAAACTTATTTACTTTACAATTATTATAACTTTAAATTGGTTGTTTATAATATTTGGTAAAGCTTTGTTATCCATAGCTTAAAATTGCAAAGAATTTTTTCAACAATTATTTTTAAATTACCTAATTCATCCCATCTTAGGTATAGATTGTTTAAGTGCTTGTACGTAATTTCATTTGGTATCAGAGCTTTGAATTCTCGCAAATGATTTAATCATCCGAGAAGAGATAAAATGGCATCTACAAGCAATATCTCAATGAACTTTTCCGATGGAGCTTCAACAATGAGACCTCCACTTTATACCGAAATCAACTATAAATATTGGAAATCAAGGATGTCAAACTACCTTCTTGCCGTAGATGTGGATGCTTATCTTGTGATCACCAAAGGACCAAAATTCCCGATGAGAAAAGATGAAGATGGTGAGGAAGTGCCAAAGCCTTAATCCGAATGGAATATGGATGACTACCTTGAGGTTTCAATAATGTGAAGGCTTTCAATCATCTTTATTATCCAATCGAACTGTGTTGGCTTTATTGGGAACGATCTCAATCTCGTGTGAGTTTTCTTGGCTTGTTCTAGACAGGTTCTCATAATTTGGTATCAGAGCAACTGTTCCAAGGTCAGATGTTATCCTTTTTTTTGTGTTTCGTTCATAAAAAAATAGTTTCATTAGCATTCTAGGTTTATGTCGCTTGTTCTTTAAAGGTTAAGAGTTTCAACCCGAACTGTCTTGGCTTTCTTGGGAACGATCTCAATCTCGTATGGGTTTGCTTGGTTTGTTCCAGGCAGGTTCTCATTATTTGGTATCAGAGAAAAGGTTCTAATGTCAAATGTTATCCTTTTATTTTCTTTGTGTTTCGTTCATAAAAAAAATAGTTTCGTTTTTTTGTTTCCATTCAGTGTTGCTTTTTGTTTTTGTCTTGTCTTGTTTCCATCGGTTTTTGCTTCTTGTGTTTCATTTTTGCCATGTTTCAATTCATTTATTGTCCTAATTTTGTATCTTTGCATAATTTCCTTGCATTCTTAAGTCATTAGAGTAAAAAATAAATCCAAACATAAAAAAAAAAAATCAAGTTTTATCGTCTAAAATTTTCCAACCGCGCACTAAATTTAAATAGCCATATCTTTTAATCCAGCAAGACTTACGACCTATAATATAGTGATTTATAAGTACTCGAGGAGACGCATTCGATAATGATTGGCTGAACTCTATCTGTGTACATATCGAGTCTCAAAATCGCTATCAAACACTAATTACGGGTTCAGCCCAGTTTTAGTTTCAGTTTGTGTTCTTTTTTTTGTTTTGGTGTTTTGAGTAAGTTTTTTTGTGTGTTTTTTTTTTTTATTTTCTTAGTGATTCCTTGAGTATTTAATCATTATTGTTGATTTCAAGTAAGAGGTTAATTTATATATATAATCTGATAGATAAAAGAGTATTTATCTTTCGCACGAGATGTTTTATCAATGGTAAATTATGTAGTATGATTATTAATAAAGGGATTCACACAAATTTAGCTAACACTACCCTTATGGAAAAATTAGGATTACCATTTATACCTCTTAATAGAGATTATAAGTGGATGAGTGATTTTGGAGAGTTCGAGGTTGATAAAATGGTTGAGGTAAGTTTTACAATTGGGAAGTATGTTGTCCACGAAATGTGTGACGTGGTTCTTATGTGTCATACGCATGTTTTATTAGGTAAGCATTGGTATAAATTCAATAAAGCAGTTTATGATATGGATAGGAATATATATAAATTTAGGTATGGTGGAAAAATTATCAAGTTTGTTCCTTTAACCCTACAATAGGTCTATAAGGAAGAGTTGTACATGCAGAGGAGTGAAGAAGAGTGGGCTAAGAGGTGGAGTGCAATTTCTGAGTTTAGAATGTTACTAGGAGAGCTTCCAAAATTGATAGAGGAAAAGACGCTAGCAAAATATGAAGTGAAGAAGGGTATGAGGGTAGTGTTGGGTTTCTCTAAGGTCCCGGGATCAAATCAAGCAAAGAAACTCATGTGCGAATACTCAAAGAAGTTGCGGAATACTTACATTGATCGGTTGAGCATGCATAGAACACACAAAAATCTTTTCCTCCTCCATAAAGCTCACGGCAGTGGGCAGATTTTTGTCCTCCAAAATTTCAGCCATGGTGATCCACCAAGCTCCAAGCTTTGTGTTGTGATTCCATGCTCACGGGTGGGTTTCCCTATCACCTTCATACGACTTCTAAAACGTGCTAGTACTCTGGAAATTTTACCGCAAAAGTCAGTTCGTATTCCTCAATAAGATTGACATCTTTATGAGGTGAGATCAGAAACCCATACCCCAGGTTGTTTTCTGACTCTCTCTGATTTACGTGGTTCTTGTGTATTCGAAGATTATGGTATAGTTTCATCCTTGATGAACTATATGTGTTCCATTAAAGAATCGGTGCCTGGAATAGTATTACTCCGATTTTCATCGAGTTTTACTTTCTTCCCACTTACCACTGCATATAGGTACTCCTCTTAGGAAAACCGCATGGTGAGCAACAATTACATTGTTCTCTAGTGAGTTGTATAAGTACTATACTTTGGTTTCCCTAGGATAATCCACAACTTAGGCACTTATCTGATTTGGGTTTTAGTTTGGTATCATCCAAACATATGCCTAACATTCCCAAATCTTCATGATTGAGAAAACCCAGTTTCTTTCCTGTTTATATCTAATATGAAATCTGTCAAACAGATTTTTATGGAACCTTATTCAAAATAAGTTCTGCACTGTTTAAAGCGTATCCTTTGAAGGAAATGGTAGCTCAGAGCGACTCATGATTAACCTTATCATGTCCAACAAAACTCGGTTTCTCTGTTCGGACATACCGTCAAATTGACGTGTTCCGGGAGGAGTCCTCATTGAAAGAATACTATACTCTTTTAAGTATTAGAGAAACTTATTGCTCAAGTATTTTTATCATGGTCTAACCGTGACGATTTAATACTTTAGCCGATCTGTTTGTTTACTTCGTGTCGAAACTTTTTGATTTCATCAAAAGTTTCTGATTCGAGTTTCAAAAGAAACACATAACCATAACGCGGTGCCACATCCGTAAAGGTCACGAAACATTCATATCCACCTCTAGCCTAGCTAGATATGGGCCCACTTACGTCACTATGAACGAGGGCTAACAGATCGCTGTCACTTGCACTTTTACCAAGTAAAAAGTGTTTTAGGCACTTTGCCCAATAAACTAGATTCGTAGACATTATTTGAATGGAATCAAATTTGTCCTAGTACCCACTCTTCGAAAGTGTGGATATACGAGTCTTGTTTAATTGTGTCCCAGACAATAATGCCACATTTAAGTCTCAACTGATTAATTCAGTTTGAGCTATTTGTTTGTCATGTTATATGTTTGAGATTCATTTATATTCAAAATATAAATATTGTTATTCACATCTAATGTGTTTATCTCAATATCGTCTTTATATAATAAAATAATTTAGTGTTCTAGAATATAAAATTTATACCCGTAACGGGTTAAACCCTGATATAGAGATAATGTTTCTAGTCAAACTAGTTACATTGTAACAGTTTCCTAATTTAAGTACATACCCGAAGGGTAGTTCCTAAACTTAGGTATCTACGGTTAAAACAGCGACTATCGTCCCGTTTCCGATTCGCTGATCGATCTCAACTAAAGTCAGCATCCTGCTCTCAGCAGATTCTGCACACTAGTACATATTTATGTACCACATCCAGTATCTAAAATCTAATTTTAATACTAGTTGCGAACATCTTTATGACAAACATATTTGAAGTCAGAGCCTTGCACCGTCTTCACTTCCTTCATGTCTGCCTTGTCCATACGGCAATCACGCTTCCGTGATCCTGTTTGCCACAATTTAGGCAGACATATTGGGATATGTCATTTGTCTTCCCAGAAGATTATAATGATTTTGCCTTTGCCTTTTTTCACACTCCAGAAGCCTTTGGCCAAGCCTTTGGATGTTGAAGTAAGACGCGCCTTGCGCTTCTTGCCTTATTGCAAACTCTGGCTTTGTCTCATTGAGTATAGCCATTAACTCTCCAAGAGTTTTCTATTGCAATTTAGTACTTCTAAGATCTAAGAATAGATCTATGAAGATCCTTCAATTTCAATATCATACTATAAGGATCTAATCCTTAGTTCTGATTAAGAAATTAATGAGTTTATTTGGCAAGCTTATTGGATTAAGCACTAAAGTTATCATCACATGAATCTTCCAAAGATCATGCTGTACTATTTGCTTAACTCCGGGCTTAGGCCTAAGATGTTATTTTATCAAATAAAGTAACTTCTTAGTTTTCAGGACTATCCTTAAGTTTATTCCCAATTTGAAAATTAAAGTCGTTTAAATACATTTTCACCCAGGATTATGTTTTAAACACTAATCTTTCAATTTATCTTGATTGCTATAGTCCAACTATCCAATCAACGATTTCATGTACTATTTATAATGATTACTATAGTCCAACTATATAATCAACTATAATTTAATTAGTTAATTCAATTATATTGATTACTATAATCCAATTATAAATCAACTATTAATCTGAAATAGTTTGAATACAGTCCAACTGTTTAATTAAAACAACGATTAATTATTAGTCCAACTAATATATTAATTTAAGACGGAAAAATTTGAATGAGCGCGTATGGAAAGTAACTAAACAAATATTGCAAATTTAATACTTGCCTCCCACTATTTTTCGGCGAGCCTCTAACCCTCTGTGGAGTACTCGGGAAACCTTATTTCCTAGTGGGCTAGGATCCCGTTAAATAACACACAATCTTGACTTTGGCCAACAAATTGTATGATAATTAACTAGGTAGATCTCTAAGATCAATTGGATCCCATCCAATTCCTAGATCCAGTAGGTGGACATCCAAGTCCGAAACATATATCTTATATATGCCAATATATCCAATATATTGCCTAACCTTTTTCCTCTGAATCAACTAAGCCTTGGCTTTGGCACAACAAACTCAGTGATCCCAGTTAAGTGGAACCCATTGACCTTGGAAAGCTTCGTAATTTATGTCGATGGACAAGAAGTGATCTTGACTTTGGCCAACAAATCACAACTTGGACAAGACACCAATATGGAACAAAGCTTTCATGATTTAAACACATCCTCGACGGACAAAGGTCTTGACTTTGGCCAACAAACCAGTGCCAGTCTTGGATCTTGAGTAAGAATCACTCAATGGAAGGAAAAACGCTTAATATGATGTTGAGGGTTTTTCGCGTCCAATTGGAAACCAATTAATTATCTTTGTTAAGGTCTCATCATCATACACCCTTAAACATGCATTCTAAACACATAATAAGGCGCATATAAATCAATATAATAATGATATGTGGATGGATATTTAACACATTGTTCCTAGAACAAATTTCTCTCTTTCCTCTCTCCCGCTAGCACAAGTATTACTTCTACCCGATTACATAACACTTCTAAAGAAACCTCATTTACATTAAAGGGAATAGGTGAGAAGAGAAATACAAAGAGTAAGGAGGTAATAGGCTGGACTCGCAGGTCCAATTTAATAAATTCTAAATTTATTACAACAATTTCCAAAATTGCCCCACCCATCTAATATCCATCCGATATACATTATTCATACATCACAACCATGTATTCACACAAGCATGTTATCAATCAATCTAATCCAATTAATTAATCTGATAATTAATGATCATCCAATGTTCAAACAACAATTTGATTTTGCGCGAGTCAAACTCGTTTTGCGAATAAGTACTCAAAGTACGAATTCTTAAATTAAATTAAACTACAACATTAAATCCAATTTAATTTGTATTTAATACTAATTCATTTATTTAATTCCAAA
The DNA here is from genome assembly GCA_019454045.1 of Zanthoxylum bungeanum. NCBI lineage: Eukaryota > Viridiplantae > Streptophyta > Magnoliopsida > Sapindales > Rutaceae > Zanthoxylum > Zanthoxylum bungeanum. Next base: position 33,008 of record SKCR01014155.1, on the reverse strand, counting down.
TTAGATATCTACACTTTTAATGTACCTTTACGACTTAGATTCCAAATCTAATCGTTATAGGTCTCAAAGCCCGATTAACATCCAATGTCAATTTAATTTAAAGTCCAATGGGCTTTTAATTAATTTCTAAGGCATGGATTTTTGGTCAATATGGGTTAAACCCAAATACCAAAGCCCATTTAAGGAATCACCCTTATTTGCCAAGAAATCAAATTAGGCCCATTAGGCCCAATTAATATTAAAGGTCCATTAAGTCATATTTGGACTTTATGGATATGGTTTTGGGCCCAATTGGATCCAACCAATTTAGCCTAAACCTAACTTGGTACAACCAAGCCCATTAAGCCCAATTACAACTTTTAAACCCAATTTCCAAAATAGGCCAAATTAATTAAATTACCAAATTCCAAATTTCATAACTTAATTAACCTGAGTGTATAGCCATAATTAATTACCCAAATTAATATTTCCAAAACAAAAATTTGTACAATTAATCATGCTCATTATCATCAACATATGTCCAACATAATTGATTCAAAAAATCAACTCATTATACATGCTATATTGTCTCGGTATTTTGGGGTTTAATTGTTCAATTCAAAATTCAATCCAATTAAATCTCAAATCAATAATTCCCAATTGTTTCAAGTCATCCAATGATAAAAAAAACAAAAAATACCATGACTTTAGGGCATTAGTAGATTCGGCCAAGCCAATCGTTAGGGGAAAAATTGATCCAATCCATTTTTCACAAAATTGATTATGAACAACTCAAAGTTAACATAATATAAGCATATTCCAACAATCAATTTCATCAAAACATGCTCAAATTCAATTTACCCAATTTTACCCTAATTCAAGTTCATGGTCAACTTCGCTCTGATACCATTGTTGGGTTTCTCTAAGGTCTCGGGATCAAATCAAGCAAAGAAACTCATGTCCGAATACTCAAAGAAGTTGTGGAATACTTACATTGACCGGTTGAGCGATGCGTAGAACACATAAAAATATTTTCCTCCTCCATGAAGCTCACGGCAGTTGGCAGATTTTTGTCCTCTAAAATTTCGGCCATGGTGATCCACCAAGCTCCAAGCTTTGTGTTGTGATTCCATGCTCACGGGTGGTTTCCCTATCACCTTCATATGACTTCTAAAGCGTGCTAGCACTCCGAAAATTTTGCCGTAAAACTTCCTATGCATCTCCTACATTTCACGGCAATTGCAATGAAAGAAGAAGGAAAAACAGCCCATTGGGCGTGAGAGAGGGAAGAAGGAAGAAGAGAGAGTGTGTTGTAAAAGGTGATTTCCAAAATCAAAATAAAATTGAATGATATACCAAATCATTGATTTGGTAAAAGTCATTCAACATTTACACACTTGAGTGTTTTACACTATTTCACCAAATAACAACTTCCATCACTTTAAAGCAACCAAGTTGACTAGTTGATGTGACAATTGATGTGACTTATGGGCCGCACTTAAATTCGCAATGCGAGTGCGCCCGCAAACACTCCCGGGCTTGGGTTCGCTAATTCCAAATTAACGAATTTTCCGTTGCGATGAAATTAAATCTAATTTAATTAAACAACTTTGCCTAGCAAAATTACTATCTCCTCGCTAACGAATTAATTCTAAATTAACTCGTTCCCCTGAATTAAAATCTAATTTTAATTCCGCGTCGAAATCTAATTTCGTATAATATATCGAATATATTATTTTATTGATTAATTCCAAATTAATCGTTCTCTCTCTTTAATTAATATTTTATCCCAGATGAAATATCTCCGTAATTAATCCTAGATTAATTTTCTCTCTACTAATTAATCCCAGATTAATAAAGTGTGAGTCATACGTCATCGGTGAATCTTCGGGAAGCGACCAATGATATCCCCGGATATGTTGGCAGTAAATCCGGTCGTCGGACTATCCGAACACGTACGTACCTAGTACTACATTTTTATCGATTTACAAGACATGGTTGGCTTCTAGCAAAGCATCATGCCTACCCAATTCTCTAGAAATATTCTTACTGGAATATGTGATCTATATCAGGCGTAGTATACGTAGTATTGCGTATTTCGATCTAGTATCGGATGTCACGTGCAAGGCCTGGGGCTGGAAATGTGTCTGCCCCGTATAAAGCACATATCGGATCTCTGGTAACTATTCTCTATAATCGGATAAACATGACCTAGTCATAATATCCCGATAGCTGCAGCATATAAGAGAACGAGTTACGTATCCTACGTGATCATCATCTCCACTATGACTGGAGTGATACTTCCATCTCGACATCACACCTAATACACTACGATTCTCAATATACCCATAAGAGGCATACACAGAACCTGTTAAAGCCCTGGACGACCAAAACCAAAGTACATTGATTGTCGCAAGTATTAGCGGTGCAAGTCTCAGGTTAAGACCAAATACACCTACCCTGATTCGGACTTCCATAGACACATAGTCATACTACCAATGGAATTCCGAGGGGCTATCCATAGTGAAGCTGTTTTCCGTACCATCGGTAAAACACAACCTCCTATTACACTTGCATGAGTATCCTGTACCCAAATATATGAGAACTATGCCGTTATGCTCCCACAACGCGCACAAGTGCAATACTAGTCTATTCCGCATTATCGATGTCCAGTCTCGATAATACTATGACTATGGATATTTAATGATTAAAACTTTATGGATTAATACTGTCTCATATCATCTCAATCCGAAACTAATCATATGGACCTTCTATCATTTATACATCTTGGTAATCTAATTACAAATGGTAGAAGAGCAATTTCCTTGGTCACATAGTTAATTTGTACAACAACACCATGATCTGTACAAATAGTGATGCTATGGGTCATAACTGTTCAACACGTAGACTTGAGTAATGAAATAAAAGATATTATGAAGAAGAGTGAAGTGGTTGATGATGTTAATGATAATGTTGATATTGATGTGAGTGATAACATTAGTGATGCTGATTTGGTTGGTCATAATGCCAATGAGGTGTTTGAAGTTACTGTTGAGGGTGACTATCATATGGAGCAATCTGAAATTGGTTGTGAGGCCATGAGTAATGAGGTGTAAGAAGTACATGTGGCTGAATATGTAGAGTGTGATCAAATTATCGATGAGTGTGTTGATTGTTTGAGGCAGCGACATGGGCATGCTGAGTTTGTTTTCAATGAGATTTCAAATGTGAATCTACTTGTGAATCTCTTTGGGGTTGCAAGTGGAGTTAAGAATGAGAGTATGAATGGAGAGATTAAGATGGGAAAAGTATTGAAAACAAGTCATTTCTTGAATTTTGCTCACCTTAACCATTCTTTGATATGTTTATTGACTTTTTCTCACCTTAACCATTCTTTCCATGTGATTTTATTTTGTTCCAGAATTATCGTCACATTGATCTTGTCATTTTTATCTATGATCCAAGTTTGGATTCAAGGGTGAATCATTTTCAAGAGAGGGAGAATGATGTGATTCAAAATGAGCTCTGTTTGTTGGGCCAAGTTTACTTGAAGTTGTGGCTGATTGCATGGTTTGGTCAGGTTGGTGTATTTGGGTTATTTTAATGGATTTGGAAGGTTTCTTGGGTTCTAGAGTTTGGGCCATGCATGAGACTTTAGATGAAGGCTTTATTATGTCTAAGGCAGGAATGTAATAGGTCTTGGACGTGCATGGGCTGCCTTGATTGATGTTTTGCTTAATCTTCGAATGGTACATAAGCAGTGGCAGGATTTGCGCAGGCTTCGTACTTTGGCCGTAACTTTATCATCCGATGTTTGATTTGGTGATTCAAGTTGCATTGGAAAGAAGACTCATGGATCTACAATGTTTTAGTTTACGGAAAATTCCAATTCGGAATCCTTCTTGGTCAAAATACGGACGACAGTTATCCTTACGGCTTTTATGTTTTATATTTTTAAGGTTATGTGATGTTTAAGCGTTGGGCTAAACTTTAATTAAATTAGAAAGCCTATGTATGAAAATTTGAAGGATTTTTATGTGTTATTATGTTTATTTTAATACGGTTTTATTAAGTTCGGGTAGAATTAGGGTTAGCCACCTATTTAAATGGGATTATTCATTGTCATGAAAAAAACCTATCTTTTAATAAAAATCACTATTTTCATGAGAGTTGAGTAACCCTCAACTTGTTCTCATTGACTTTGGATTATCAAATTTTTTCTAACCATTTGTAACGCCCCCATTAGCACTCTAGATTTTTGTTGCTTGTTCTTCAGAGATTTAGAGTTTCAATCCGAACTATCTTGGATTTCTTGGGAACGATCTCAATCTCGTGTGGGTTTTATTGGCTTGTTCTAGACAAATTCTCATCAATTAATACTTGTGAGTGTAACACATTGAATCATGAAATGGTACACTAAACAAGAAAATTGTGGATTTGCATACCATGGTAACCAAATTTACTTTGGGAGAGAAAAATATCAAAATGTTATGTGGCTCTCAAATGTGTGTATTTGATAAGGAAAGATTGGGATACAAACCTTACATTAAACAAAATTTTTTGAAAAATAATTTTGTAAGAGCATCGATCTCACCATATACACATACTTCTAGTGATGCAAATGACATATGTCATGCATGTAATAGGAAAATAAATAATATAAGATATATGATTGCATATACAAAAAGGAAAATTGAAATGTTGCATGGGTTCCAAAAAGTGTTGGGCTTTTTAGGAGGAAAATCCGGGTAAAGCAGTAGAACGTGGAAAATCAAAATTTTCCGATTTCAATAATTTTTCTTAGATAATTAAAATAAACTTATTTAGTCTAATTACTCAATACTTAAAAATCAAAATTTTTAAGTTAAAATCAGATTTTAACTTAATTGTCGTGAGACCCCACACTTTTATATTTTGATCATTTTAGTTCTAATTTTTCAAATACAAATTTAAGTGATTTCAAATCACTCCCAAAATGATTTATACATGTCCAACACATCAAAATACAAGTTGCAACAAAAAATCCCAATTTTTTCAAATTACCGAGAGGTGCCCAGAATTTTTCAGATTTTATATTTTGGTCCAATCTTGTTCAAAACAATATTAGATGATATCCAATCAACGCCAAATTAAATATACATCATATATACATCATTATACAATACATATATGAAAATTCCCAAATTTGGAAAATGTTAAGAACCTAATTTCTCAAATTAGTCCAATTAATAAATTAACCAAAAATTAACAAATCCAATACTTTAATCAAGTCTCTACAACACCAAACAAGTCCCACCACTTTTAAATAGCTCTAGAACAATTCTAGGTCATCAATGAGTGGCCTAACAACTCTAGAATGATAACATGATCATCAAATGACTAAAAGAATGCTTACTAACTTCTTACAAGCTTTCTTTCAACATCATACATGCACACCCCCATCATCCATGCTTCCAACCACCAAAAACACAAATAAGAGAGAGTAGAAAAACTTAAGAACAAACTATGTCATAGCCAAAAACAAAAGGAATAATTTTACCTATAATAGAAAGGTGGAAATTGACCGGCGTAAACACACACGTATAACGCAAGCGCACGTATCGTTCAAGTAGTATAAAAATATCGATCCCACGAGGACTTAATTCCTACTGTTGTTATTAATTGTTGATACTATTTATTTACAGATATCTAATTATAGGGAGAAGGGAATTGATTGCTTGAAATGATTTGATTTGTAGAGTTGCTAAATAAATAAATAAAAAGACAAAAGAAAATACTAAGGAAAATAAAAAGACTTAAAGATCTAAGGTTGTGAATCTTTCTAATATCAATTAAAAGATGAAGTAGTTAAATCATAGTTGGGTAAATTATTGAATTATTAATCTGGAACACTAAATTATGTAAAAGCCTCTTCCGAATGATCATTTACAAATACCTAGTATAATCCAATTGAACCATATGTCTATGTCAATTAAATTACCTAGATTCATTAAGATTGAGTTCCAATTATGACTACCCCCGCCCGACAGGTATATTCCTATCCTGTAAGGAAATCTATTAAAGGTTTATCTATCCTTAAGGAAGATCGTGGGTTGTTGAGACTAAGGTTTTAAACTTAAAATCCCTATGTCTAGTTCATTTTAAGTTACCTAATCAATTTTATTAGTGATCGGTTAATAAAAAACATTAAGATTATGACTCAACAAATAACTCTTTTAATTACCCCAACTATAATCTAACCCTTTATTAATACGGTGATATTAGAAATCATCACACCCTAGAATACTAATTTAGTTACAACACATCTTTAGGACTAGTAAAACAAAGATAAAAATTACTAAAAAGTAAATGCAGAAAAATAAATAAAATGCTAAGGAAAAAGGAATTAACTTCTACTAAATACTAATTAGAAATCTCCCATAAAATATAATATATACTTGTGATAATTTTATCAACCAGCCATAAAGGCGGTAATATTTGTTATTAAACCACCCATAAAGGCGGAACAGAAATATACCAGCCATAAAGGCGGAATAATTATTTAATAACCAACCGACCAATCTGGCGGTATCCTTATTAAGTCCGGTTATAAATAGTTTATATATTATATTTTAGGGAGATTAATCTAAATAGCAATAGTAAAAGAATTACCTTTTTACCTTAGCGGTGAAAAGTTACCTACACATAGTAAATAGTAAAAATTGTAAGAAGTAAGAAAGTAAAATTACTATTACTATTAAAAAGTAATTAAAAATATTTACAAAACTTAAACTAAAATATTCTAGAGAGAGATGCTCTCAATTTAGAACTAAGAAAAGAGAGAGAAAGGTGTAATGAAAACTGAAAATTCGATCTCTATTTATAGGCTCAGGTAAGGGTCCAGCGTCGCGACGCCCAAATTGCACTAGCGTTGCGACGCGGGGTACAGTTCGACACGTGTCACGCGCTGGTTGGTCGGCTCAGAATCTTATCCGATGACGTGGCACTGTTCATGACGTCATTGCTTGCGTCACTTTGATGATGTGGAAGGCGACGTGGCGACACGTGGGGCGGCGGCCGTCGGACGAATGAGATGTTGACACGTGTCGCACTGTGATTGGCTGATGATGACGTGGCATGTTGACTCGGTTGACTTGCTGACGTGGCTGCTGATGTGGAAGATGATGTGGCGACACGTGGGGCGGTGGCCGTCCAAACAATGAGATGTTGACACGTGTCAAGGCGCATTTTAGCATCTCCGTTGTGATGGTGACACGTGGCACGACGCACGTTAGCAAAGTCAAACTTTTCTCAGGTTCTGATTTGTGGACCCGGCGCATTTTAGCAGATTCGGCACACTCTGGGCGTCGCGATGCTGAAATGACGATTTTGCCCTTTTTGTCCAATTTTGTCCATTTTGCCCCCAAATTGTCTCCAATGCTTTCAAAACTTTATTTATCTGCAAAATAACACAAAATACATCAAAACGTTCACAAAACTCAAGAAACTATACAAAATATTAGTTTAAATGAGTGGGAAATAGTGATAGAAATACCACTCATCAGAAATACTTACTAAATCTTTTGCTTTCTGTGGACACGGCACAGAGATGGGCGACGCTGTCTGGGCTCGCGACCTTTTGGGAGTACGGAGTAGCCCGCGGGGGACTAAACCGTAGAATAAAGGAGTCGCAACCCAGTGTGAACTGTGAAATGATTTAAGGCCGCACTCACCCTTCGCAAGGGAAGACCTCAAACCGTTGGGTTCAGAATGGTCCCTTACTTATGCCAGTTATAATGAACGGGTTTACACAATAATATAACCAAGTCTTATGCAGCACATGCAAGATAATCCAAATATCACGCAATTTTGCACACCCATAATCATAAATATAAATGAAAGCGAATGCATGATTCTAAAAGCATATTAATCAGAGAAGTGCGGCAATGTAAATTATGATGACAATAGAAACGTTAATAATATTGGCAGATAATTAAGTGCATAATGTAAAAGAAATAACTAAAGAGACAAACATGCGTAAAACATGATAAAAGAATATGTCCAGTGTGTGCGCGTTTGCGTAGCGTTCGAGGGCGCATTTGAATGTGATTATAAAAATGACATCTATAACAACCTAAACACATACATGAATGTTTCTCAAGCGGTACGTGGAGTTGTATCCCAAGTACAGACCGCACTACCATCCATTCGGATTCGGCTACGGAATTTATATCTGGGTTTCCATCCGATATACCACAAGAGGCAACACTCAAGCATCAACACAATGCGAGCATGAAAATAAATGTGAAGTGATGCGGCATAAAATAAAGATAAACAATTATATGAACGTGAAACGATAAATAAAAAATGGGAATAACAGACGTATAATTAAACACATACATAAAAGGAATGTGTAATGGCGAATATGATAGATAAATAAATGACAAACAACAAAAGAAAAAGTAAATAGCAGAATAAAGAAAATAACGCTAAATAAATAAATAACGGAACAACAAAGAAAAGTGAACAACGGAATAAAAAAAAGAGATGCGACCAAGAGACTTGGCCGACATCTATATGGGACCTCGTATGCCCGACTAGACATATTTCATCAACCAAGCATGCCGCGTCCGGCGTAGCAAAATATCATGGTAAAGGCTGCCTTCAGGCATTTCCCGCAAATATGGTGACCTTTAATCCAATGTAAGTAGCCATGCGCACTAACAAATAACGATACATAAATAAATATAGGAACATCAAAAGAAAAGTAAATAACGGAATAAGAGAAATGAAATGCAACCAAGAGACTTGGCCGATATCTATATGGGACCTCGCATGCCCAGCTGGACGTATTTCACATCCAACCAAGCATGCTGCGTCCGGCGCGGTAAAATATCATGGTAAAGGCTACCTTCAGGCATTTCCCACAGATAGGGTGACCTTTAATCCAATGTAAGTAGCCATGCGGACTAACAAATAACGATACATAAATAAACAAAGAAACAACAAAAGAAAAGTAAATAACGGAATAAGAGAAATGAAATGCGACCAAGAGACTTGGCCGACATCTATTTGGGACCTCGCATGCTCGGCTGGACGTATTTCACATCCAACCAAGCATGTCGCGTCCGGCGCAGTAAAATATCATGGTAAAGGCTGCCTTCAGGCATTTCCCACAAATAGGGTGACCTTTAATCCAATGTAAGTAGCCATGCGCACTAACAAATAACGATACATAAATAAACAAAGGAACATCAAAAGAAAAGTAAATAGCAGAATAAAGAACACAGACAGTAAATGAACATAAAAAATAAATAACAAAAAATATTAAAGAAATGGCCCTCAGGTCTTACCTTTTAAGTCGCTTCTCGGAAGTGTGTTGAGACGTCGCCGGAAGGGTTAATGCTCCGCGGCTTTTCTGGTTCACTGATTTAACAATTTTGTTCACGGTTTTACTGTTTTAAGATGCTATTTTCTCTGTTTTTGCTGCTATTTTTTATCGCTGTTTTTACTGCCGTTTTCTATATTTCTGCCGCTGTTTTCAGGCTATTTTTTGGGACGATTTTTGGACTGGTTTGGGGGCTGATTCGAGACTATTTGGTTCACATTTTTTTGTTTTGTTTTGGGTTGTTTTACTCACTGTTTTTGTGTCAGTCATGGAGGCTGTTTTGTTGATGTTTTTGTGTCAGCCAATGGGCTGTTTCATTCGTGTGGTTGTTGGCTGCTTTGGTTTGTGTTGTTACAGTCAGTGGGATGCTGTGTTTATTGTTTATTTGGTGAGGGTTTTTATTTTTTAGTGGGGACTCGGTGAAAGGCTTGGTTTGTGTATTACGTGAAAGAAGACGAGAGTGAGCTGGGTCCTCGGCTTGTGCTTTTTGTTTCATGTAGAGGGCATTTTGGTTTTATTTGGTCAGTGGGGCTGCTGTTGTGTTTGGTGTGTATGTCTTAGTGGCTTTGTGGGTTTGTGGCTTGTTATGTGTCGGTCAGTGGAGCTTGGTGAGTGGCGTGCAAGGTGTAATTTTTATTGGTGTGTTTCGGCTGTGTGTGTTTGCGTCAAGAGAAGAAGAGAAAGTGAGTCCTTGTTTATGTGAATGGTCCATGTGTTTTCAAGAGAGCCGTAAGTATATGTTAGGGTTTATTTGGTTTGTAGAAAAAATGAGAGAGAAGAGAGAGAGCTAGGAGAGAGGTGAGAGAGTGTTAGCGTAGGTTTTTCTTGTTTTTGATTTTGTTTGTCGTGTGAATGTTGGGCCAAGAATAAGGATTTAGGGTTTGGATATGTTGTGGTGTTTAGCGTGAGTTCTTGGGAAGAAGAGAGAGGAAAAGGGTTGGCTTATGTCTCCTTTTTATAGTTGCATGCTAGGGTTTCATTTCATCATGTGTGTGTGTGTGTGTGCCGCCCAACTCACAAATGTGCCTTGATTTTCTTTCCAAATTTGGAGGATCTAATCTTGGCTAATTTGGAAGGGGATTTGGAGGGATTTGGCATATGTTACATGTGTTTAAATTGTTTTGGATTGGGCTTGGGCGTGTGGGCCTAAAAGGGTTGTATGGGTTGCATGGGTTTTGGATAGGTGTGTATGAGCATGTGGGATTTTATGGGTTGCTGGGGTTTTGGGCCGAGGCTAATATATAAAACAAAGATCAACTAAGCGGACCCGGGGCTAAAAAAATGAGTTAAATTTGATGAGGTATTAATTTTTGAATTTTCCCTTCCGACGTCCGTTTCCCGCGACTTCCGTAACTTATCGGGTACTGCCTCCATATGAGGCTCATCATTGGGCTTTATGTAAAAATGCAGTGTCTACACTTTCTTTAGTTTTCTTCTTGGTTATTCACTTATTCTTTCTAATTTGTTTTGTTTTTGTTTTGGAGGCTTAGACTTGTGTGAAGCAAATGGAAAAAATAACACTTTATATTATTTCCTAGGGTTTGGCCGAATTTTGTAAAGGAAAAATACAAGATATTTTTCCAATTTTCAAAACAAAATATCAAGCATGTCAAATGCCTTTTAACACCTTTAATTAAATGGTAAAGTCAAACTTATACATAAATTAATCATTTCCAAAACTTTATCATAATGGTAAATATTTATATTTTAATTACTTTAATCATTTAACAATTAAATAATTAATTAAATAAAAATATCTCAATTATATGTATTATATTTACTTTAAATATCTCAAATATATATATTAATGATATATGTCAAATATCACAATTTGACATTTAATTAATGTGTATTTAATAAAATCATATATTAAATACAAATACACATTAATTAGGAAATGACCAAAAGCCCATTTGCATGTATCTTTCGTTTAACCGTTAAATGATTTATAAATAATCAATATTATTCATAAAAGTTGTCCTAGTGCTCTACGAGTACATTTCATTAGTGAAACTCTCTAGATTCAGGCATATCCGTCACAAAATAAATTTTCGTTTCCATAATTCACCCATCCGTAAATTATGATGAACACAGATAAACTCACTGAACCATACAGGTCGAGGTCATTGCATAAGCATAATCCCTCTGTCACAGGTATCTGGAATATTCCAGAGATATAGATATAAACGCCAAATCTCTATATATATAATCATGTCGACGTTTCTATTAACAATCTCTTAAAAACACTTAGAACTCATTTCTACAGTGTACCACGGGCCCATGGATTTAATAGATTGCTAATTCCATATTGAATACCTATGCTCTGTACACAGAGCTGACAAATTCTATATTGACACACACATGATATCCTGATGATCAGTGCACACCCAATAGACATGCGGAGGACTGACCTAAAGAGGTTGGTGACGTGACTGCAATCAAAGTGTGAAGGATATCTCATATATCCACAGTGGTATCTCAAGTCAAAGAATCACTATGCTACTCAACCCGAGAAGATTCTTATTGATGTTGGTGTAGCATCTATTAAGAATCTTCGGTGAGTCGTTCAGTGTTTATCCGCTATAAACACCTACACGTCTATACGAGTCTTAAAGACTCATGGTTCATTGAGAAACCAATGGAATCCAAGATTCCAGTATACGACATTTACCAGTCTCAATGGGTTTACTTTACTAACCAACTAGTGTAAACCTTGACCAAGAACAGTCTAAGAATGACAATGTCATGATACAACTCAATGTCAGTTGCAACGTTTTTGCAATAGTATCATAACTAATCATTCTAAGTTCATTTAAGTCTTTACCATATATAAAAGAGATGTTATATAATAGAAACTGTTTATTTTATTTATAATAAAATGTTACATAAGTATTAAATGGAAATACATAAGAAAATTGATGCTCCGAGCACCAACCCTAATAAATTCTCCCACTTGCTCTAGTGCCAATATCGATTGTATCTAATACCTATCGACTCCACATGTTTATCAAATAACTTCAGAGTAATGGCCTTGGTAAGCAAGTCTGCTACATTATCTTCACTCGGTACCTTGCACATGACAATATCCCCTCGCGATGCAAACTCTTGAATGATATGGTACTTTCGTTCCACATACTTCGCCTTCTGATGTGTGGTTCCTTTGCTTGCGTAATGACTCAAGTATTATCACAATATAACAGAGTCAGATTCATGATACTTGGGACTACTCCAATTCGGTGATAAAGTTCCTAACACATACAACTTCCTTTGCAGCTTCAGAAGCTGCAATATATTCTACCTCTGTGGTGGAATCAGTTATTGACCCATGTTTGGAACTCTTCAACAAATTATACCTTCGTTAAGGGTAAAGACGAATCATGATGTAGACTTTCTATCATCGGGATCTGATTGGAAATCAGAATCCATATACCCATTAATTTACAATTTATTTCCTCCATATTTTATAAACTTATCCTTAGTACCTTTAAGATACTTGAGGATATGTTTAATGGTCATTCAATGGTCATTACCTGGATTGGACTGATACTTGCTGATCACACTAACTGCGAAGCTGATATCAGGCCTAGTACATAACATGACATACATGATGCTGCCCAAACACGAAGCATAAAGCTGATTATACATTCTAATCTTATCATCTTCTGTTTATGGACACATATTCTTTGAAATATGTAAGCCATGTCTGAAAGGTATGGTTGTTGTCTTACAGTTACCAAAATTATACCGTTATAAGATCTTATCTATGTATGTTGATTGCGATAACCTAATAAGCTTCTTTTCTCCATCTCAATAAAGTTTTATGCCTAAGACATAAGAAGCTTTACCTAGGTCTTTCATGGAGAAATTCTTAAAAAAGTAAGCTTTAATGCCTTGCATCATCCTGATATCATTCCCAATGATCAGAATGTCATCAACATAGAGAACTAAAAATACCACCATACTTCCACTGGCTTTCTTATACACACAGGATTCTTCCGAATTCTTGAGAAAATCAGACAATCTGATTATCTCGTCGAATTAAGGATTCCAACTTCGTGAAGCTTGTTTAAGTCCATAAATGGACTTCTTAAGCTTACATACCATGCCCGAGTTCTCACTGGATGCAAAATCGTCCGGTTGTTCCATATAGATTTCTTCATCAATAAATCCATTTAGAAAAGTCATTTTGTCATCCATTTTCCAAATCTTGTAATCATGATAATCGGTAATAGATAATAAAATTCTTATAGACTTTAGCATCGCAATTGGCGAAAATGTTTCATCGTAGTCGACACCAGGTCGCTGCATGTAACCTTTAGCTACTAGTCGGGCCATAAAGGTTTCAACCTTTCCGTTAGGCCCGGGCTGCTTTTTGTAAACCCATTTACAACTGATAGGAACAATTCCTTTAGGAAGCGGAACCAAGTCCCAAACATGATTCTCATACATTAAGTCTAACTCGGATTTCATGGCCTCTTGCCACTTCATGGAGTCAATGTCGAACATCGATTCTCTATAGATAAAAGGGTAAGTCTCTTCAACTAAGAGAACATCAAGACTCTTTTCTTGTATCAAATACAAGCGTTCAGGAGGTCTAGATATCCTTTGTGACCTACGGAGTGTGTGTAATGAAGGTTCTTCATCTTCTTGAACTATAGATTCCTCTGTTGGTTCGTTGGTCTTCGGTTGTACTTCATCAAGTTCAACTTGTCTATGATTACCTCATTTTATCAAAAATTCTACCTCTAGAAATTTTCTGAATCGAGCTACGAATACATTTCGATGCTCGGTATCATAGAACATATATCCTTTCGTATTTGAAGGATATCCGACAAACCTAAACTTTTGTCATCGAGGCAAAAGCTTATTCTGCTGAGCAACCCTGGCGTACCCATGACAGCCCCAAACCTTAATATAATTAAGATTCGATTTCCTACCTGTCCATATCTCATATGGAGTCGTAGGAACAGATTTGGAAGGAATCTTATTCAAAAGATGTGCGGCAGTTAAAAGAGCATAACCCTATAAGTAATAGGGAAAATATGTAAAACTCAACATAGATCAGACCATATCCAATAATGTACGGTTTCTCCTCTATGACACTCCATTAGGCTGTGGAGTACCAGAATGAGTATATTGAGCGAGAATCCCATTCTCCTTTAAATAATCAGTTAACTCTCCACTCATATATTCACCGCCTCGATTAGATCGAAGGTATTTAATATATTGTCCATTTTATTTTTCTACTTTGTCTCGAAATTCTTTAAACTTTTCAAAGGTTTCCGATTTATGTTTCATCAGACAAACATAACCGTACCGTGACACATCATCGGTAAAGGTAATGAAGTATGAGAAACTATTGTGTGCAGTCTGACTCATAGGACCACATATATCAGAATGTATGAGTTCCAATACGTCAGTGGCTCGCTGTCCAACACTCGAAAATGAGGCTTTGGTCATTTTACCCCGAACACAAGATTCACAGGTTGGATAAGGTTCAATGGTGAGATCCGGAATCAAACCATTCCTAACCAACTGGGTTAGGCGTTTCACGACTATATGACCTAACCTGATATACCAAAGTTCAGTATTATTTATTTCAGATAATTTAAGTTTATTAATTCCAGTATACAAAATATCTCAAGAGGTGTGCAAAATATAATGACCATACTCATTTGGACAACAAAATGATCTGGATATTATTTCTATCATATAAATACAAGGAACAATTCTTAATATTTACATGATAGCCCTCTGTATCTAATAAAAAAAGTGATATAATATTTGCTACGCATCCCGGTATAATATAGCAGTCATTCAACAAAAGTCTCCCACTGGGTAAGGGAATCTCGCATAATCCCACTGCAATCGCATCCAGAGAGTCACCACTCCCGAACCGCAACTGTATCTCTCTAAATTTTAGTTATCTATTTTCCTTCAGCACCTGCAATGTGATGGAGTTGGTGCTTGAAGTGCCAATCCGATTTGTATATTTTATTATTTATTTATAAAATAACTATATTTTTCATTTCATACCTCATTAATGGTATTATCATTATGCATATTAGATTGATGTATAGATATGCTAAGAATGACATCGACCTTAGAATAGTCATGACACTAGGTGTAAACTATTCTTAAAGTAAATATTCATAGTCGTTGGTTTTGGAATACAGTCGAATTCCTATAACCGAGAAGACTACCACATGTCGTACATTAGAATTGGAGTTCCAATGGTTTAACGCGACGTACCATAAGTTTTGGAAACTCGTATAGACATGTGGGTATTCGTTGGAGCGAATAATGAATAACTCATAGGTGATTCCTAATAGTTGGAAGTACACACCGCCATCAATAGGAATCTCCTCGAGTCGAGTAGCATATGTAATCCGTTGACTATATGATAGCATTGATTTTGTGTGAGATCCTCCACACTTTGATGCCATGTATGTCAGAAACCTTTCGTGGTCTGGCCTCTAGATGTTCGTTGGGTGTGGACCGATGCACTCAATAATTAAGTGCGAAGCAAGATAGGATCCGACGGCCCGTATGTGTACTATAAGAGGTTTAAGTATCCATATGAGTAAGTCACGATTCTTAAAGACTTTGGCCAAAGCCGATCACCTAGGGTGGATTGCATCAGTTGTAAATAATCATGGATATGTCGACATGAGATGTGTGCCTTGAAACTTGACGGTGTATTCTATGTTTCCTAAGCATAACTCGGATAGCCTACGAATGAGGGATTTATAAACATATGTGATGACCTCGACTTGTATAGTTCAGAAAGGTCATTCGTGTTCTTCGTGAATTCAGAGGTGGTCGAATTGTATACATATTAGCTAGGCTTACATGACGAACGTGTCTGAACTTAGAGAGTCCCAATATGAAGTGTACTCATCGAGCACTTGGGTAGCCGATTATTTTTTATAAAAGATAATATTCGATATTATAATTATCAACTAAGATAATCAAGTGTTATTGGATAACATTGATTATTTACTTTGACTTACTTTGATTAATTGGAATAATTCAATAACTACACAATGGCTTAATTGTAAAATCATAATTATCTCTACCATTTGAGGATATTATTGTAATTGTAAGTATGCAATAATAGGTAGTTTTGGCTTGATTTAATTGGATTAAATCAAAGTGGCAAACATTGAACTAATCCATTTCCTAATCATTGGCTTGATTTAATTGGATTAAATTAAAGTGGGAGATAATGGAGATTAGTCACACCTAATTATACATATTTGGAAAAATTAGATTAAGCCCACTTAAAAGTTAATTACAACTTTTATTAATTAAAAATTACCTAAGTTTTCCTATAAATAGCAAGCTTTAGAAAGGTTTTAATTACTAGTACAAATACAAGCAAATTCTTATAGAAATTAGCCTAAGTTAGAGAAGTGTTTAAAGAAGCTTGTGAGGTCTCTAAAATATTTCATTAAGGAGAAATCAAGATTAGATCTTGAAGTGAAGCTTGCTGCGTTGGAAATCGAGATTGAATCTTGAAGTCGAGCTTGCACACCTCAGAGGTTATTCGACAATTTCAACAAATGAGAAGTAGATTGGATCTTGCATTAAACTTACTAGGTAATGTTTGATCTTCTCCTAAGCTATGTTTATTTATGTATTAGATGCATGATCACATAGCTTAATATTGAAATGAGGCTAATAAATTGTGTTAGGATGCTTTGGAAGTATAAACACAATATACTTGTAATTGGGTCAAAATATTTATGTTAGACATAAACATAATTTAGAGTTTGGAACTCTTGATTAAAGCTTAGAGTTATGGCTGCCATTCTAGAATCACTTGACCACCTTTGGGTGACCTAGAATTGTTCACGAGACATTTCTTATTGGGATTCTAATTTGGTTTGTGTATTGGATTCAAAATTTACGCAAATGCGTATTTATAATAAATTTATGTTTTTGTAAAAATATTTGATATTTTGAAAAACTTGATTTTTAATTTATAACATTTTTTTATGTTGGTTTTGAAATTAAAAATTAATTTTGGGTGTTTTTGAAGTATTTAGGGAAGACCAGAAGTAATTAGGGTGAGATACCCTTATTGTATCAACTTTCTGGAAATTTTCCAGAGAGATGAAGCTTGGAGTAACAAAGCAAAACCAAAAAAAAAGGGTTGGCTGCTGAACAGTGCGTGCATGCACTGTTCACGCACATAGTGCGCGCCTGCACTGTTCATGCTCGTACATGCGCTCACCGATTTTGTTTTCGCTTGTTTTTAAGCATCCAGACTCCGATTCTGCCCCGATTTTTTCCTATATACTCGTAATGGAATATAGTATTTCATCAAATGATTTAAAATTATACTCATACTTGATATCCATGGGTTAGACCCATTTCCGCTTCCCGGGGCACCGATCCGACCCTAGGGGTTCCACAACTGTCCCAATAGAATGGTATCAGTAGCAAAAACTTAACCACACAATACATATTTTTGAATCTATGCCATAATAATTTTAATTTAATTATGCATAAGACATATTGGATATGTATTGCATATTTTAAATTAAAACTTTGACCTAATTAAGTTAATGACTTGATTGTCATAAATCTCCCGTGATTTGGTAATTACTTTATTTAAGTAATAATATTAATAATTTTGGAGCATTATTGGATGGTCCGTCTTATCAATACGAAGATGAATGAGTTCTTACTACCTATATCCAATATCGTCATTAGTGTGAGGGTATAAGTGGTCGGAACTTAGGTCGCTCCGGTCAAACATTAGATGTAGCGTGATGAGTTAACGTAGTCACCCAATATCATCATTAGTGTGAGGGTATACATACGAAGCTCATTAGTGCACATTGACTAGTATACACCTAGAACACGTCTTAATCCAATGTCGTTATTAGTTTGAGGATAAGAAACAGTTCAGGACCAAACTAAGAGTCACTTGAAGTGATTGACCTTAGAAGTCTACCTAATGAGTTTATAAAGGCCAATATCGTCATTAGTGTGAGGCTGGAGTAAATGTCATGGGATCCACTTCCCGCTATGAAATTTTGATTGTCAAATTTCTATTTTTTCATTAAGGGAGATTACAGAATTACATAAAGTTGTGGAAGGGCACTAATAGATTTAGAATTCCATAATCAATTAGTGTTATCACTTTTGAAATGAAAACTTTTCTGCTACTACTCAAAAATATTTTCTTGTAGATGGCTGCCACTAATCCATTGATGAAACTTTTGGATTCCAATAAGCTAAAAGGAGCCGAGAATTATTTCGAATGGGAAATGAACATACGCCTTGTCTTGGAGTATGAAAAATTGACTTATGTCACGATCAATCCACTGTCTGTTGATATCGATCCTGACTCCACTCTATAAGAGCGAGAAACTTTTGATAGATGGAAGGATGATAACCTGAAGCCGAAATCCTACATCTTAGGATTGATGGTTCCAGATTTTCTAAGATAGTACATTGAAGTACCGGATGCTTGGAGCATCATGCGAACACTCAATGAGTTGTTCGAGGCAAATCAAGAGATGGAACTTTATCGAAGGTCTAAGGAATTGTTATGTGCTGAACTCAAGGAGGGAGGAGCTGTCAGCGCTAATGTTTTGAACATGATAGACCAAATTCAATATTTGGAACGACATGGCATTGTGTTTGATGAACGATTGGGCCATAATTTGATTTTGTCTTCTTTGCCTGGTTCTTATGTTAGCTTTGTATTAAATTTCTATTTGCATTTGATGCAAGCCACATACGAAGAACTTCATAACATGCTACACACGACGGAGCAAGATTTGAAGAAAGGCAACCCCACATTATATCTCCACATTGGAGCTAGCTCTTCAAAGACTTCTGGGAAGTCAAAGAAAATAAAGATGGGGAAGAAGAAGATATCAAAGAAAAACTCCAAGAAGCGCAAATGCACAAAACGGAAAGTAGTTCATGACCAATTCTACAATGCAAGAAGTCTGGACACTAGAAGAATGACTGTCCAGAGCTAAAAGGAAAAGCAAGACCCTCATGTACACTTTGTATTTTTCCAATTATTGACATCTCATTAGCCTTAGATGCAAATAGTGGATGGGTGTTAGACACTGGCAGTCCTACTCATATTTGTAATTCCCTGCGGGAAATGAGAGTTAAAAGAAGGCTAAATAAAGGAGAGATCCAACTTAGAGTTGGCAATGACGAGACATTGGATGTCAAGGCCATATAAACTGTTGTTCTAGATCTCCCAAATGGATGTAAATTAGATTTGCATGACTGTTATTATGTTCCCTCAATTATCAGATAAATAATATCACTGCCAATAAAGATGGATATAAAATAAACATTAATGATGAAACTTTATGTTTGTATGATAAAATAATATCACTGCCAATTGATTGAAATGTGAATGTTCTTTATCAAATGGTCACTATATTTTAGAAACATATAGAGATATCTTTAATATAGAGAAAAATACAAGTAAGAAGTCTGAACTATAATAATATTGAATTATGTCATATGCGATTGGGCCACATAGGTGTTAGACGTCTATCTAAATTGGTAAATGATGATTTGATTGAAAATCTTACCTTAAATCCTTATCCGATTTGTGAGTCGTGTATCCAAGGAAAGATGAAAAAGACCTCATTTCAAGGTGTTGGATACCGTGCTGGAGATTTACTGGAGCTAATACATAGCGATGTGTGTGGTCCATTAAATCATGTCGCTCAGGATGGTTCCACATACTTTGTAACTTTCACAAATGACAAGTCTAGATATAGATATGTCTATCAGATGAAACATAAGTCGGAAACATTTGACAAGTTCAAAATATTCCTAAATAAAGTAGAAAAACAAACCAGTAAATTCATCAAGTGCCTTAGATCAGATCAATGCGGTGAATACATGAGTGAAGAATTCAGAAATTATTTAAGGGAGAATGGAATTCTCACCCAATATAGCCCACCAGGAACATCTCAACACAATGGAGTGTCTGAGTAAAGAAATCGTACTTTATTAGATATGATGCGATTCATGATGAGCTATACAGACTGCTGCCTAAATACTTAATAGGGTTCTATTGAAAGTTGTCTCTACGACCCCCTATCAGATATGGTTCGGTAGAAATCCAAGGCTTAGACATTTAAAGATTTTGGGTTTTCTGCATACGTTAGAATTACGCAACGGGATAAACTAGCACCCAGAGGATATAAATATAGGTTCGTTGGATATCCTAATAATTCCATGGGATATCAATTCTACTATTTTGAGCAATAAAATGTATTTGTTGTTCGCTTTGTAACTTTTCTTGAAAATCAATTTTTGAGAGAACGTGGGAATTATAGAGAGATTAAACTTGATGAGTCTAATGTGAGCCTTGATGTTCTCCTCTTGGAGGAAATAGATCTGACTACGTATAAGGAAGCAATATTGGATATCGATTCGGGAAAATGGCAGGAAGCCATAAAATCCGAAATGGATTCAATGCATGCCAATCAAGTCTGGGACTTAGTTGAACTTCCTGAATGAGTTAAACTTATTGATTGTAAATGGGTTTACAAAAGGAAGTGAGGGCCTGATGGAAATGTGGAAACCTTTAAGGCATGACTGGTAGCGAAAGGTTACACTCAACGTCCTGGGATTGACTATGAGGAAACTTTTTCACCAGTAGTCATGCTAAAATCCCTTAGGATTCTTTTAGCTATTGTTGCATTTCACGACTATGGGATATGGCAGATGGATGTGAAAACTGCTTTCCTAAATGGATTTCTTGAAGAGGATATCTATATGGAACAACCAGAGAGTTTCGTATCCAGTGAGGCATCAAAATTGGTTTGTAAGTTCCAAAAGTCTATTTATGGACTTAAATAGGCATCCTGAAGCTGGAATCATCGTTTTGATGAGATAATTAGATTCTCTGGTTTCATCAAGAACAAGGAAGAACCATGTGTTTATTGTTGGTCTCTAAGATTATCCCAAGAACAATTAAAGCATGAATTAATGTGAATACAAAAGGAAGTATAGCGGAATTATACTTACAATGATCGTAAGAGAGGATGTGTTGACAATAATACTTTGCTCCCTTTGAAATGCTCCAAGCTTTCTTTGAATGTTGTATCAAGCTTCAAGCTTTAATCTTTGATTCCAAGCTCAATGGGAAATTTTCCCTAACACCTTTGTATGATCTATTTGAGTGCTAGCTCTTGAAAAATTTGCAACAAATCTTCCAATGGAGTCTTTAAATTTTCGGCCAAGCCAAGAAAATTTTGGGATAGGAAAAATGGTTCACTTGGGCGTGAATTAGGAGAGAAGATAGAGTGATGAGTGACTTGTGTATTTGTTTCAAAAACAATTACTAAGTCTCAAAAAATCAAAAAAAAATGTAAATGGTTTATTCAAAAAACCAAAAGGTGTTGAGAGCCAAAAATGCAATTAATGCTCTCAACCACCTCCATCACCAAAAGTGACTTATGTCACATCACTCAAAGTTGATGTGATTTCCATCACAAAAGGTGACTAATGATACGACTTGTGATGTGACTTGTGGTCCCTACTTTAATTCAAAATTCGAGTGGGCCCGCAAACACATTCCGGGCTCAGGTTCGTTAATTCCGAATTAACAAATTTTCTGTTGCGACGTTAATTAAGTATTAAAGTCGCTCGTGAATTAATTCTAAATTAATTCGTTAGCCCGAATTAAAATCCAATTTAAATTTCGCATCGAAATTTAATTTCATTTAATATATCGAATATATTATTTTATCGATTAATTCCGAATTAATCGTTCTCTCTCTTCTAATTGAATTTTATCCCAGATAAAATCTCGCCGTAATTATTTCTAGATTAATTTTCTCTCTCTATCAATTAATCCCAGATTAATTATGTTCGAGTTATACATCATCGGTGAATCTTCGGGAAGCGACCCATGAGATCCCTGGATATGTTGGCGGTAAATCCGGTCGTCGGACTATCCGAACACGTACGTACCCGGTACCACGTTCTTACCGATTTACGAGACATGGTTGGCTTCTAGCAAAGCGCCATGCCTACCCAATTCTCCAGAAATATTCTTTAAGGAATATATAATCTATGTCAGACGTAGTATACTTAGTATTTCCTATTACGATCCAGTATCGATATCACATGTTAGACCTAGGGCTAGAATTGTGTCTGCCCCGTACGAAGCATATATCGGATCTCTGGTAACTAGTCTCTATAATTGGATAATCATGACCTAGTCATATTATACCGATGACTGCAGTACTTAAGAGTACTAGTTCCGTATCCTACGTGATCATCATCTCCATATGACTGGAGTGATACTTCCATCTTGACATCACACCCAATACACTACGATTCTCAGTATACCCAGAAGAGGCATACACAGAACTTGTTAAAGCCCGGACAACCAAAACCAAAGTATACTGATTGTCGCAAGTATTAGCGATGCAAGTCTCAGGTTAAGACCAAATATACCTACCCTGATTCGGATTCCCATAGACACATAGTCGTACTACCAATGGGATTCCGAGGGGTCTATCCAGAGCGAAGCTGTTTCCGTACCATCGATAAATAGAACCTCCTATCACACTTGCATAAGTATCCAATACTTAAATATATGAGAAATATGTCGATATGCTCCCACAACGCGTACAAGTGCAATACTAGTCTATTCCGTATTATCGATGTCCAGTCTCTATAATACTATGACTAGGGATATTTAATGATTAAACCTTAGTGGATTAATATTGTCTCTTATCTTAATAATTTGGTACTAATCATATGGACTTTTATCATTTATATATATCTCGGTAAACCAATTACAAATGATAAAAGATCAATTTCCTTTGTCACATAGTTAATTTGTACAACAACACAATGTTTTGTACAAATCGTGATGCTATGGGTCATAGTTGTCCAACAATCTCCCTTTTGGCCTATAGCCAATCACTCAAGTGTCCTACACCTGAACTATGTACGGGTCGCTCAAACTTCTGCTGAGAAACTGCTTTCGTCGGTGGATTTGCAAGGTTATCATCTGATGCGATTTATTCGATCATCACATCGCCACGATGCATGATCCGACGAATCAGATGAAATAATTGAAGTATATATTTGGATCGTTGATGAGACCGTGGTTCCTTAGCCTGTGCTGTAGCCTAGCTCTGCTGCTAACAGAACTACTCCTAATCTAATTAGGAATTTTATGGATCCAAAATTGATTCTTTTTCTGCCTCAGCTGTAGTAATATTCCGCTTTTGTTGTTTATTCGGCAACAGTATCTTGCTTGGAAAATTTCCAGCTCACTGTTCCGTTATTCAAACTATATAGTACCCTTATTACGACTTACAGTTGTCTTTATCGGTTTAGAAACTTGCAGCAGTGAACCCAGTCACTTCAAGTTCTCCTTCTCCATAGCTTAAGAAAGCATCATTAGTTCGTCTAAGATACTTAAGGATGTTCTTAACATCAATCTAGTGACCATCATCTGGATCGGCCCGATTATGACTCTAAATGCTCAAAGCATATAAGACACCAGGTCACGTACATTTCAAAATGTACGAGTTCTCGGAGAGTTCCAACAACTTTTAGGTCTATTCCAGTAGATCTTTATTCATAGAATAAATATTGAATCTCCCAAGTAGTCCATGGAGAATTTTCATGAAAGCCAAGCTTTCACCGATTATTTAATATGGGAATATCATTTCCAAGAAATAATATGTCATCAACGTATAAAACAATCATTGTCAGTGATTTCCCACTAACCTTCTTATATACACAAGAATCATGTTCGTTTTGAATGAAATCATATACCATTATGATCTTATCAAAACGTTGGTTCCAAGAACGCGATGCTTGCTTCAATCCATAAATGGATAGATTTAACTTTGAAACCTTGTTTGCTTATTTCGGCACGAAAAAACCGTCAGGATGTTGTAAACATCCTCCTAAAGGTTTCCGTTTAAGGAAAGCAATTTTGACGTTCAACTACCATATTTCATAAAAGAAATATGCAGCTTTAGTAAGCATTATCAGAATGGATTTAATCATGGCAACAGATAAAAGATTTCGTCGTAATCGACACTATGTTGATAACGATACCCTTTCAATACAAGCCTAGCTTTGTGCGTTTGTATGTTGCCATATTTCATGTATGTCTTCACCATGAAGACTCACCAATAGGCACAATGCCTTTTAGTATATCAACTAGTATCCAAACTTGGTTGATATACATGGAATCCATTTCGGACTCTATGACACTTTGCTATAAAAGGAGTCGATACCTTATATCGTTTCCTCATACGTAGTCAGTGACCGGCGTAAACACACACGTATAACGCAAGCGCACGTATCGTTCAAGTAGTATAAAAATATTGATCCCACGAGGACTTAATTCCTACTATTGTTATTAATTGTTGAATCTATTTATTTACAAATATCTAATTAAATGGAGAATAGAGAGATATTGTTTGATTGGTTGAATGTGGCGTTGCAAAAAAAAAAAAAAAAAAAAGACACAAGAAAATACTAAGGAAAATAAAAGACTTAAAAATCTAGGGTTGTGAATTATTCTAATATCAATTAAAAGATGAAATAGTTAAATCATAGTTGGGTAAATTATTGAATTATTAATCTGGAACACTAAATTATGTAAAAGCCTCTTCCGAATGATCATTTACAAATACCTAGTATAATCCAATTGAACCATATGTCTATGTCAATTAAATTACCTAGATTCATTAAGATTGAGTTCCAATTATGACTACCCCCGCCTGACAGGTATATTCCTATCCTGTAAGGAAATCTATTAAAGGGTTATCTATCCTTAAGGAAGATCGTGGGTTGTTGAGACTAAGGTTTTAAACTTAAAATCCCTATGTCTAGTTCATTTTAAGTTTACCTAATCAATTTTATTAGTGATCGGTTAATAAAAAGCATTAAGATTATGACTCAACAAATAACTCTTTTAATTACCCCAACTATAATCTAACCCTTTTTTAATACGGTGATATTAGAAATCATCACAACCTAGAATACTAACTTAGTTACAACACATAGTTAGGACTAGTAAAACAAAGATAAAAATTACTAAAAAGTAATGCAGAAAAATAAATAAAATGCTAAGGAAAAAGGAATTAACTTCTACTAAATACTAATTAGAAATCTCCCATAAAATATAATATATACTTGTGATAATTTTATCAACCAGCCATAAAGGCTGTAATATTTGTTATTAAACCAGCCATAAAGGCGGAACAGAAATATACCAGCCATAAAGGCGGAATAAAAATAAACCAGCCATAAAGGCGGAACAAAAATAAACCAGCCATAAAGGCGGAATAATTATTTAATAACCAACCGACCAATCTGGCGGTATCCTTATTAAGTCCGGTTATAAATAGTTTATATATTATATTTTATGGAGATTAATCTGAATAGCAATAGTAAAAGAATTACCTTTTTACCTTAGCGGTGAAAAGTTACCTACACATAGTAAATAGTAAAAATTGTAAGAAGTAAGAAAGTAAAATTACTATTACTATTAAAAAGTAATTAAAAATATTTACAAAAACTTAAACTAAAATATTCTAGAAAGAGAAGCTCTCAATTTAGAACTAAGAAAAGAGAGAGAAAGGTGTAATGAAAACTGAAAATTCGATCTCTATTTATAGGCTCAGGTAAGGGTCCAGCGTCGCGACGCCCAAATTGCACTAGCGTTGCGACGCTGGGTACAGTACGACACGTGTCACGCGCTGGTTGGTTGGCTCAGAATCTTATCCGATGACGTGGCACTGTTCATGATGTCATTGCTTGCGTCACGCTGACGTGTCAACTGTTCATGACGTCATTGCTTGCGTCACGCTGACGATGTGGAAGGCGACGTGGCGACACGTGGCAAGGCGGCTTCTGAAGGCGGCTCGTTGATTTGTTGACACGTGGCACGCGGTGCACGTTAGCAGATCTTCTGTGATGGTGACACGTGGCACGGCGCACGTTAGCAAAGTCAAACTTCTCAAATTCTGACCCGTTGACCAGGCGCATTTTAGCAGATTCGGCGCACTCTGGGCGTCCCGACGCGCAAGGCTTCAGCGTCGCGATGCTGAAATGACGATTTTGCCCTTTTTGTTCAATTTTGCCCCAAAACACCTCCAGAATGTCCTGAAACTTTATTTATCTGCAAAATAACACAAAACACATCAAAATATTCTCAAAACTCAAGAAACTATACAAAATATTAGGTTAAATGAGTGGGAAATAGTGATACATTTATCACTCATCAGTCAGTTCGTCTTCCTCAATAAGATTAACATCTGCATGAGGTGAGATCAGAAACCCAAACCTCTCAGGTTGTTTTCTGACTCTCTTCGACCTACGCGGTTCTTGTGTATTCGAAGATTATTGGTATAGTTTCATCCCTGATGAACTGTTTGTGTTCTGTGAGGACTCAGTGCCTGGAATAGTTTTACTCCGATTCTCATCGAGTTTTACTTTCCTCCTACTTACCACTGCATATAGGAATTCCTCTTAGGAAAACCGCATGGAGAGCAACAATTACATTGTTCTCTAGTGAGTTGTATAAGTACTATACTTTGGTTTCCCTAGGACAACCAATTACAAATAGGCACTTATCCGATTTGGGTTCTAGTTTGGTACCTTCCAAACATATGCCCATCATTCCCAAATCTTCAGGAATGAGAAATCTAGTTTCTTTCCTGTTCATATCTAATATGAAATCTTTCTAACAGATTTTCATGGAACCTTATTCAAAATAAGTATTGCACTGTTTAATGCTTATCCCTTGAAGGAAATTGGTAGCTTAGAGAGACTCATCAATAACCTAACTATCTCCAACAAAGTTCAGTTTCTCTGTTCGGACACACCGTCAAATTGAGGTGTTCCGGGAGGAGTCCACTGTTAAAGAATACTATACTCTTTCAAGTAATCTTGAAACTCATATGTTCAAGTATTTTACACTATGGTCTGACCGTAATGTTTCTAATACTTTTATCGGTCTGTTTATCTACTTCGTGTCAAAACTCTAAAAAGTTTCTGACTTGTGTTTCATAAGATACACATAACCGTAACGCGATGCCACATCCGTAAAGGTTACGAAATATTCATATCCACTTCTAGCCTAGCTAGATATGGGCCCACTTACGTCACTATGAACGAGGGCTAACAGATCGGTGGCACTTGCACTTTTACCAAGTAAAATGAGTTTTAGGCACTTTGCCTAACAAACTAGATTCGTAGAGATCATTTGAATTAGAATCAAATCTATCATAGTACCCACTCTTCGAAAGTGTGGATATACGAGTCTTGTTAATGTGTCCCAGACAACAATGCCACAAATAAGTCTCATCTGATTAATTCAGTTTGAGCTATTTGTTTGTCATGTTATATGTATGAGATTAATTTATATTCTAAAAATAAATACTATTATTCACATCTAATGTGCTTATCTCAATATCATCTTTATAAATAAAACACTTAGTGTTCTAAAATATAAAGGTATACCCGCAACGGGTTATACTTGATATAGAGATAATGTTTCTAGTCAAACTAGGTACATTATAACAGTTTCCTAATTTAAGTACATGCCCAAAGGGCAGTTCCAAAACTTAGGTTTCTACGGTTAAAACAGCGACTCTCGTCCCGTTTCCAACTCATAGGTCGATCTCAACTGAAGCCGGTATCCTGCTATTCAACAGATGCCGCACATCAGTACATATATTTATGTACCACATCCAGTATCTAAAATCCAATTTTAAAACCAGCAGTGGACATGTTTATAACAAATATACCTGAAGCGGGACCCTTGTCCGTTTTCACTTCCTTCATGTCTGCCTTGTCCATACTGCAGTCACGCTTCTAGTGACCTCGTTTGCCACAGTTTAGGCAAACATCTTGGGATATGTCATTTGTCTTCCTAGAAGACTATGATGATTTTGCCTTTGCCTCTTTTTCATATCCCTAGAAGCCTTCGGCCAAGCCTTGACCTTCTGGAATGTTGAAGTAAGATGCGCCTTGCGCTTCTTGCCCTTTTGCAAGCTCTGGCTCTGTCTCTTTGAGCATAGCCATTAACTCTCCAAGAGTTTTCTTTTGCAATCAGTACTTCTAAGATCTAAGTATAGATCTTATGAAGATCCTTCAATTTCAAAATCATACTATAAGGATCTAATCCTTAGTTCTGACGAAGAAATTAATGAGTCATTGCGGCAAGCATAACGGATTGAGCACTAAAGTTATCATCACATTGAGTCTTCCAAAGCTCATGCTCCACTCTTTGCTCAACTTCGGGCTCAGGCCCGAGATGTCACTCTATCAAATAAAGTAACTTCTCGGCTCCCAGGACTATCTTGAGGTTCTATTCCCAATTTGAAAAATTGAAGCCGCTTAAAGACATTTTCACCCAGGATTATGTTTTAAACGCTAATCTTTTAGTTATCTTGATTCCAATAGTCCAACTATCCAATCAACGATTTCAGGTACAATTGAATATAATGATTACTATAGTCTAACTATATAATCAACTATAATTGATCGGTTAAATTCAAATGTATTTATTACTATAATCCAATTATATAACCAACTACAAATGAAATAGTTTGAATACAGTCCAATTGTTAAATTAAAACAATAATTAAATATTATTCCAATTAATATATTTACATTTAAATAATGACGAAAAAATGAAATAAGCACGTATTGGCAAGTATCTAAACGAAATTGCAAATTTAATACTTGCCTCCCACTAATTTTCGACGAGCCTCTAACCCTCTGTGGAGTACTCGGGAAACCTAGTTTCCTAGTGGGCTAGGATCCCGTTAAATAACACACAATCTTGACTTTGGCCAACAAATTGTATGATACTTAACTAGGTAGATCTCTAAGATCAATTGGATCTCATCCAATTCCTAGATCCAGTAGGTGGACTTCCAAGTCCGAAACATATATACAATATATATGCCAATATATCCAATATATTTTCCTAACCTTTTCCTCTGAATCAACTAAGCATTGGCTTTGGCACAACAAGCTTAATGATTCCAGTTAAGCAGGACCCATTGACTTTGGAAAGCTTCGTAATCAATGTCGATGGACAAGAAGTGATCTTGACTTTGGCCAACAAATCACAACTTGGACAAGACATACGATATGGAACAAAGCCTTCATGATTCAAACACATCCGCGATGGACAAAGGTCTTGACTTTGGCCAACAAACCAGTGTCAATCTTGGATCTTGAGAATGAATCACTCAATGGAAGGAAAACGCTTAATATTTGTCGAGGGTTTTTCGCGTAATTGGAAACCAAATAATTATCTTTAATTAGGTCTCATCATACACCCTTAAGTATGCATTCTAAAAGCATAATAAGGCGCGGTAAATAAATTAATAATGATATGCGGATGGATATCTCACAAATTGTTCCTAGAACAAATCACTCTCTTTCCTCTCCCCGGTTAGCACTATTCTAACTTCTACCCAATTACATAATACATTAAAGAAACCTCATTACATTGAGGGGAATTGGTGAGAAGAGAATTACAAAGAATCGAGAGATAAAGGTTGGACACGCAGGTCCAATTTAATAAATTCTAAATTTATTACAACAATTTCCAAAATTGCTCTCACCCATCTAATATCCATCTGATTTATATTATTCATACAACACATCCATGTATTCACACAAATCATGTTATTCAATCAATCTAATCCAATTAATTAATCTTTGAATTACGTGATCATCCAATGTTCAAACAACGATTTGATTTGAGCGAGTCCAACTCGTTTGAGAATAAGTACTCAAAGTGCGTATTCTCGAATTATATCGAACTACAATTTTAAATATAATTTAATTTGTATTCAATACTAATTCTTTATTTAATTCTAAATTAAATAATTACACTTTTAATGTGCCTTTACGACTTAGATTCTAAATCTAATCTTAATGGGTCTCAAAGCCCAATTAACATCCAATGTTCATTTAATTAAAGTCCAATGGGCTTTCAATTAATTTCTTAAGGCATGGGCTTTGGTCAATATGGGTCAAACCCAAATACGAAGGCCCAATTAAGGGATCACCCTATTTGCCAAGAAATCAATTTTGGCCCATTAGGCCCAATTAAGTATTTAAAGGCCCATATATTATATTTGGACTTAATGGAATGGTTTAGGCCCAATTTGGATCCAATCCAATTGTCCTAAACCAACTTGGCCCAACAAGCCCATTAGGCCCAAATACAACAACTTTAGCCCAATTCCAAATTAAGCCCAATAATTAAATTCTATTTTCCAAAATTCACAATTTAATTAATTAAAGTGTATTGTACTGATTAATTATCTAAATTAACATTTCCAAAACATCAATTTAATTAATTAATCATGCAATCTTATCAATACATGTCCAACATTATTGAAACAAAATCAAGTCATTAACATGCTCCCAAGTTCACGGCAATATGATAATTATATCCGATTTTGATTTCAATCCAATTAAATCACAAATCAATATAATCATGTCGTTAAACACATCCAATGGTCTAAAAACAAAAATTACCATGATCTATAAAGGGTTACATATTCGGCCAAGCCCTAAAATTTGGGGAAAATTAATCCAATTAATTTTTCATCAAATTGATCATGTATAACACTTAGTTATCATTATATTTGATCAAAACATGCTTAAATCAAAAATACCCAAATCAAGAATATAAACCCTAAGTTCAATTTCATGCTCAATAAGGCTCTGATACCATTGTTGGTCTCTAAGATCATCCCAAGAACATTTAAAGCATGAAATAATGTGAATACAAAAGGAAGTATAGCAGAATTATACTTACAATGATCGGAAGAGAGGATGTGTTGACAACAATACTTTGCTCCCTTTGAAATGCTTCAAGCTTTCTTTGAATATTGTATCAAGCTTCAAGCTTTGATCTTTGATTTTAAGCTCAATGGGAATGTTTCCCTAACACCTTTGTATGATCTCTTTGAGTGCTAACTCTTGAAAAATTTGCAACAAATCTTCCAATGGAGTCTTTAAATTTTCGACCAAGCAAGAAATTTTGGGAGAGGAAAAATGGTTCACTTGGGCGTGAATTAGGAGATAAGATAGAGTGATGAGTGACTTGTGTATTTGTTTCAAAAACAATTACTAAGTCTCAAAAAATCAAAAAAAAAATGTAAATAGTTTATTCAAAAAACCAAAAGGTGTTGAGAGCCAAAAATGTAATTAATGCTCTCAACCACCTCCATCACCAAAAGTGACTTATGTCACATCACTCAACGTTGATGTGATTTCCATCACAAAAGGTGACTAATGATGCGACTTGTGATGTGACTTGTGGGCCCCACTTTAATTCAAAATCCGAGTGGGCCCGCAAACACATTCCGGGCTCGGGTTCGTTAATTCCGAATTAACAAATTTTTCGTTGCGACGTTAATTAAATATTAAAGTCGCTCGCGAATTAATTCTAAATTAATTCGTTGGCCCGAATTAAAATCCAATTTTAATTTCGCATCGAAATCTAATTTCATTTAATATATCGAATATATTATTTTATCGATTAATTCTGAATTAATCGTTCTCTCTATTCTAATTGAATTTTATCCCAGATAAAATCTCACCGTGATTATTCCTAGATTAATTTTCTATATCTACCAATTTATCCCATATTAATTATGTTCGAGTCATACATCATCGGTGAATCTTCGGGAAGTGACCCATGAGATCCTTAGATATGTTGGCAGTAAATCCGATCGTCGGACTATCCGAACACGTACGTACCCGGTACCACGTTCTTACCGATTTAGGAGACATGGTTGGCTTCTAGAAAAGCGCCATGTCTACCCAATTCTCCTGAAATATTCTTTAAGGAATATATAATCTATGTCAGACGTAGTATACTTAGTATTTCCTATTAGGATCCAGTATCGATATACGTTAGGCCTAGGGCTGGAATTATGTCTGCCCCGTACGAAGCATATATCGGATCTCTGGTAACTAGTCTCTATAATCGGATAATCATGACCTAGTCATATTATCCCGATGACTACAGTACTTAAGAGTACTAGTTCCGTATCCTGCGTGATCATCATCTCCATATGACTGGAGTGATACTTCCATCTTGACATCACACCCAATACACTACGATTCTCAGTATACCCAGAAGAGGTGTACACAGAACCTGTTAAAGCCCCGGACGACCAAAACCAAAGTATACTGATTGTCGTAAGTATTAGCGATGCAAGTCTCAGGTTAAGACCAAATACACCTACCCTGATTCGGATTCCCATAGACACATAGTCATACTACAAAATGGGATTCCGATGGGTCTATCCAGAGTGAAGCTGTTTCCGTACCATCGGTAAAAAAAACCTCATATCACACTTGCATAAATATCCAATACTTAAAATATGAGAACTATGTTGTTATGCTCCCACCACGGGCACAAGTGCAATACTAGTCTATTCAGCATTATCGATGTCCAGACTCGATAATACTACGACTACAGATATTTAATTATTAAACCTTAGTGGATTAATATTGTCTCATATCTTATTAATTGGTACTAATCATATGGACTTTTATCATTTATATATATCCCGGTAATCCAATTACAAATGATAAAAGAGCAATTTCCTTTGTCACATAGTTAATTTGT
>SKCR01014154.1:0-56672 GCA_019454045.1 Zanthoxylum bungeanum | reverse complement strand
GCAGCCTCGGGATATGCCTAGCACGAGGAGGGAGAAAGCCCATGTGGCATTGGCCATCCACTTTCGGATCCTCTAGGTGCATAGCACGTGAAAAGTTAGAGGGCCTCTGTGGCGTTTGCTGCCTAGGGGTCTACCTAGCATGAGGAGAGTCTCATGGCGTTGGCCGCACCCTCGATCCATAGCTTGGTTTGTCAGGACGTTGGAGTGTAAGGTTCAAAATTATTATTTCGGGTTGCCTAGGGCAGGACGCTATCTTGGGCACCTACACTGTTTATACCTTTTGAGTCAGTATGTGGTATATGATATATCACCCCCGTTGTTTATTATTTTTTTCGTTTGTTTTTATTTTATTGAGGACTTGGCACGTGACGCCGTCTCCAAGCTCCTTAGGGGTTTTCGGAGGTTGAAGATCTTCCTTATTTGGTTAAGCCATTGGTGAAATTCTGAGATTGTTGGCTCATGGTCGAGTTATGTCCCACCAAGTTTTTATATTGCTAGCTGGCATGGGGTCGGAGCATCTCCCCCATGGTTGAGCATTGATTGGTACAAGAAATGGACATTCCCTTATGACCATGTGTTATTGATGGCTCGGGACATGGTTACATTTCACCGAGGTCTTGTTATGTTAGTTAACATGGGGTCAGAGCATCTCCCACATAGCCAGATACTGATTAACACAATGAGGAACATTCCATTGTAACCAATAGTTATAGATAGCTTGAGATAATCCTGACCGTTTGATCAAGATGGGTGGCTCGGGCTTGGGTTACGTCCCGCCGAGGCCCTATTTTGTTAGTTGGCATAGGGTCAGAGCATCTTCCCCATATCCAGATATTAATTAGCATAAGGATGAGACATTCCCTTGTGACGAGGTGTTATTGCTGGCTCGGGCCTGAGTTACCTCCAGTCGAGGCCCTGTTATGATAGTTGGCATGGGATCAGAGCATCTCCCCCACAGCCAGACGCTGATTAGCATAAGGAGGAACATTCCATTGTAGCCAAGAGTTATAGATAGCTCGGGGTAATCCTGATCGTTTGATCAAGATGGGTAGCTCAGATGGGTATCATATGTCGCATAAGTTTGATTTCATTGATTGGATTTCAAATGAGCAGATAATATGGATAAATCATTCAGTTGGTTCGAAACGAGTCGGTTTGAACCTGCCGACCCGAGCACATAGCATCCTGGAGACCGAACGGTCCAGGCCGGAGAAGACCATAATAATTTGATGATGAGATGCCGACCTGAGGCCAGTCTGCATTTACCTTATTGTTGTATTTCCTTGCACAAACTCATCAACTCGTTGATACCAAGAACTAGGGGACAGATGTTGATAGTGATTTTTGGGACACTCAAACTTCTAGAAGCAGGAATGGTATAGAAGGGATTTCCGTTCCAAAGGTTCTGAGGGCCGAGGGTTGGGTCGGGTCGGTTCATGTACTTCACCCGACTCGGGGAGTGAAGATGTTCAGGATAAATCAGATAGTTGATTGCTAGGAAACCGTCGCTCCTGATTTCTGACCTGGTAGGGCTGGTCGGGGTGTTGCCTTTTAATCACATAGTCATGATCAGGTAGTTGGAATCTGGCATAGGGACACACATTCTTTAAAAATGTCTGATGTGATGGGAACATGTGACTATTTAATCTTCTGACACTAAATAACGTGTGGCGGCGGCGGGCAATAATAGCATGGTTTAATGAGATTTAGGTGTCAGAAGGCAGATGTGTCAGACCGTAGGGTGACTGTTCGTAAAAGTATATGAGAGAAAGAGCATTGACATTGATGGCAGACTCACGTGACTGGCGTCACAAAGACATCGTAATAGTATAATTTGCCCTAGTATATAAAAGGGTTGAGTATTCATTGTAAGAGGTTAACATTTACACATAACTTGTAAGAGAAAGCTAAAAAACTTAAGTGTAAGGGTGAGTTTGTGAGAGGTCGGTCCAACCCGACCACCTAATAAAATCTTCATTTTCTTTGTGTCCGTGGACGTAGGTTGGATCCATTCCGCCGAACCACGTTAAATCCTTTATTTGTTGTGTGTTTTCCTACCTCATGGTAAGTTTGTATTGGTCTCCAAATCAAACAAATTCACAGTTGACAAAAAATTATTTGAGGAATATTTTTCCAGAGCTATCTCTGAAACGAAAATCAACCGTGAAAGATGAATATGAAGAATTCGATCTTCTCTCATCATTTTCATCCCTGCCGACACGGCATGTATGCTTTAATCCCCCGAAATCATTTTAGCTCCAAATCTACAAAATTGATACATGATTGAATCCAGGGTGGACGTAACTTTATAAATTAATCCTTGGTATTTTGTACTCTGAATTTTTTTTTTTTTAATTTTTTAATTATATAAAAGAAAATCAACTTCTTTGATATAAAAGAGAGAAAGGTTCAATAATTGGCCTTAAGAATGAAAGAGCCCACCACCTAATTGAGAAATAGGTCATGCTAGTTTGCTTAGACAACTAAAACAAATTTTAAGAAAAAATCTAACAATATAAAACAATTCGTATATTATGTATTTTCTATAACTAACAGAAAAATAATTTCACACCTAAAACTACTCAATTATAAGAGGAATTATGGGACTGTCTGATCTTTCCACATTGACACAGTGTTGGTGAATACATATTTATAACTAGAATTGGAACAACATGATATACAAATTGAATATAAAAACTTTTATAACAATCTATATATAATTTATTATAAGAAGAAAAAAAATGATAAATCTGGTAGTCCATGTGCCTTGAGAAGAACTGTAGAGCTTCAAATGCTAGGACCCACATTATTAATTCAATACTGTTTTAAACTAGTTTAGATTATAATGTATTTGAAACTAAATAATATTGGGACGTACAGTTGGTCTGAGAGATTTGCTTGAATGCTTATTAAATAACTTTACCTTCCTATGGTATAAAAAATTCTCATGAGGTACTGTTGTTGGATTGATGCATTAACATAAAAAAAAACTATAATGGATGCTTGACAGTACAGCAAACGTGATGTATGTATAAATTAAATATGCAACAAAGAGGCATTAGGCATGTAATTAATTGTCAATAGAGGAAG
The DNA here is from genome assembly GCA_019454045.1 of Zanthoxylum bungeanum. Taxonomy (NCBI): domain Eukaryota; kingdom Viridiplantae; phylum Streptophyta; class Magnoliopsida; order Sapindales; family Rutaceae; genus Zanthoxylum; species Zanthoxylum bungeanum. The sequence goes on along the minus strand of SKCR01014154.1, from coordinate 53,582 downwards.
TGAAGAATTTGATTTCATTGTAGTATATCTAAATGCGAGATATAATTTGGAAGTTCTATTCATTGGAGTGAAGTTGGAGGATGAATCTTGATATAATAGTAAAGTTATTGTATTATGACATGAATGTTATAGGTTCAAGTCGCGGAAATAATATCTTTGCAAAAAGTTAAAAGAAAGTTGTGTATATATTGAATCATCTCAGAACTCACAGTGTAGGAAGTCTCATGCAATGGGCTATCCTTATTCATCGGAGTAAAGTTAATGTGATTCCACAATAAAATATAAATTATTAAGTGACATAATATTTCAGATATAAGTTATCTAAGTAAATTTCTGTAGTTATGTATCATCTTTTTTTTGAGTAACCGGAATATCCGGACTAATTTACGCGCACCTCAACTAATATTTGGAACTTGTGTCTCATGCCCTCAAAAATTTCTCAACACATATCAGGATACGTCGCTGTCTTTTTACACCAAAAGACATGTTCTATTATATTGATAACGATCGATTGTTATATCCCATCCCATTTGTTACGACTATATTAGGTAGGTAGAACTCTAATCCAGATATTTATGTATCTCATCATTTCTTTCAAATATACCGAGTAAAATTCATCCTAAAAGGAAAAATGTCGGATTGCGTATAAGCAGTCAAATAAAATCGTCATAATCCACCATTTTTAGAACCAAGATAACTTCGTTGATCCTGCAAGTGCATGTAGTCAGAATATCAAATAGCAGCCCTTAACCTAGGGTTCAAGCTAATATCTAAATATAATTTGGGAGCCTATATGGCGTCTTGCTCTACATTATATTTATCAAAAAAGTTACCTTCCTTGAAAACCATGCACGATTCAATGCCTGAACGTCTTTTTGGATTTGACATGTTCGGATATGATTTTCGAGCATTGTAGCACTTCTCTACATATTGATTGGAGATTTTATTTTAATTAGGGGCAAAATGGGAATATCATTGGTGAATCTTTATGATATTTTCCCTAGCTAACTTGGAGGTTAAAAGAAATGGAATCCTGACCACCAGTGAGCGTGGAGACAGGTACCAAAAGTCCCTATTTATCACAATATATCCAAAGTCTTTAACATATTACATTTCGATGTTAGCTAAAATAACTTTGCAGTTTCAGCAGAACATTTGAACATAAATGGAAGTATAGGTAGTCCAGGGATTCATTGAAACATTGTTCTTTTTCATTTCCATACTTCTCGTGCAGAAAATAAAGCCTTCTAGTTCTTCCCATTTTTTTACCAAATCTTTTAAGGATTTAAGGGACATTTGTTTCTACCTAAAATGATTTCAATAAGCAAAACATTTTCAATGAAAATCATTTCTGAAAAAGGAAAGTGTTTTCGAATGTTTGATTAACGTCTGAAAATATTTTTCGAAAAACGTATTCTAATATTTGCGCGTCATATATTTTTTCAAAAAATATTTTCTTGAAATGCCTGGGTCCATAAAAAAAAATTTGGACTCCGGTTGTAATATTCCAATCCAGCACAGATCCGGACATAGGTATTTTTGAAAGTGGTTCCGACGAATCTGCATACACTCAGAAGACCCGAGTACGCAAAAAACTTTACATACCCGGATAGTGAAATTTGGGACTCTCACATATCCAGACCCATATATTTTTGGACCCGGATCCAGATAGACCATAAAGACCCTGATATTTAAAAAAAAATTCAGACTCGGATAAGAAAACTGAACCTGAATCTGCATGAGTTCAGATTTTCGAGATCTGAGACCAGAAGTTTATTGATTTTGTACAAATATAATTGAAAAAATGAAAAATTCGGATATCTCGATCTAGTCGAGTATATATATATCCAAGAGGGTTCAAATTTCCCGGACCTGGTTATATAATTTTATTAATTTTATAAATATATAATTGAAAAAGGTTTAAAATTTTTGGATATCTTGATCCAATCTAGGTATATTCAGATCCACGCGTGGCTAGATTTCCGAGATATGATCCAAAATTTTAATAATTTTATACAAATATAATTACAAAAATATATATTAAACTGAATTTTTGGATCGGGTCCGGTATATCCAAATCCGGTTTGATTTTCTGGATCCGATTCGGGTATATTCGGATCCAAAATTTCACAACTCGGATCTTTAATTTTATACAAATATAATTAGAAAATTAAAAAAAAAAAATCGAATTTTCGAAGTCAAGTATTCCCAGATCCATATCCACGTGGGTGGGTACGAAATTCTGAAATCTGAGTCTATAATTTTATTAATTTTATACAAATATAAATTTTTTTAAAATTCAAATTTATGGATTCGATTTGGGTATAGCCAAACCGGATTCTCATGGCCCGAAATTCCGGGACCTGAATCCATTATTTGATACAAAAATAATTAAAAAGATTAAAAAAAAGATATCTAAATTTCCGAATTCGAGTATACATCAACGCAGACGGGGGATTTCAAGACTCGAGTCTATAATTTTATACAAATATAATTAAAAAAGATTTAAAAACTCTAGATTTTCGAATCCAGTCTAGATTTACCCAGATCTGGACTGAATTTATCCACATCCAGATATAATTTTATGGGTCTGGATACGAACTCAGATCTACCAAAAACCCGAATCCATGCAGATCCAAGTCCAAGTCTAAATTTGTCATTTCTTGAAATGAGCTATGGAAATGAGAGAAAACATTTTCGGAAAATCATTTTATTGCCAAACAAACCTCGACCATAAGTCGCCTGAGAAGCAAATTAAAGTTCCAAAAACCCAAAAGAGATGCAAGAACTCTGAAATCTAAAAGAAAAAGACAGACAAAAAAATACCCTCAGGGTGTTCTAACTTATTTAGCCAGAAATTTTGGCCAGATTCAGCTGAAAGTTTCTGGCTCCTAATTTTGATAGAGTGAGAAAAAAAAACGTAATTTGTAAATACAACAGTGAGGTAAATATGTCTCTCACAAACGATGTGGGCATCTAATAAAATGTATCTGATAACAAGCTAGAGACTACAAAGTAGCATAAGCTTCATATTTCCGAACCTAAGGTCGAATACTCATACATAAAGAACATGGAGCTAAGACACCGCGAAGCAAGGGTCAATTGAAAGCTGAGGAAGACTTTCTTTATCCATAAGCTGAAGATACATGATCATAGGAGTATTAAAACATCTGTCTTCAGAACAAAGCTTTTTCGTGGAAGCTTTTTGAGTTTTCATCATATTTCTTAATATCTTGATTCCAAATTCTATTCAATATCATCAATCCAGTCACCATATATCCTACTGATTTTGTTAGGACCCTTCCATTTTTGGTGAGATCTTTGCCCGGGCCTCTGGATTACAATAGACGATCTCTGTGATGGAACTCCCATATGGTAAACATCCGCATGAGGTACCGAAGTAACTGATGCAACCACAGTATCAACAGGTGTTTTTGAAGGCACTCCAGCTACCTTTGAGTCAGAAGGAGCGGCAGAAGAATCTTTATTTTCAGACTCCATAAGGCCCCCACCAATCGATGTAATTCTGTGTCAAAAGAAATCAATAAGAAAATGAATTCTAAGTGCAATATGCATAAAGTTATTGCCTCTTTATCAAACTAAAGAAAAAGGATAAAAGACAGTCTGCAAATCAAATGTGTGATTACACACTAAAATACAGGAGAACCACACAGCAGTTCCTTTAAGTTTGCACATCTTACGACAGCTACTCATCAGTGGATCAATAGCAGAGGAAAACTTATGAAGCATGCATCAATGTTCATTCAAACTTTTTGAATGTCACACGCACAACATGCATCTCAGTTCCTACAGTGCGGGAAGGTGTAGAAATAAAGGAATGTACAACAATTTTCACAATTCTTACATGAGATTTTCATCCGGTAATGATAAAAGTATTAGTTAGCTCAACAGGCTGAACTGAAATGATTCAAAACAGCTGAATGAGTTTGAAGCTTGAATTATGTGGCCTCTGATCAGTTACCTCCAATTTTAGTTTCAATAACTTGAAATAGGAACTTGACAAGCAAAATCATAAGATGCATAAACTTTTTGTTCAGACTATTTTCTAAGGTGGATTTCACAAAGATGACCAATTGTGAGCACCAAATGATTTATTTGAAAGAATCACTGAATATGAAAATGCACTGAGAAAGAGAAACCTATCTTTTCTTGAGCTAATCAAAATTCAAACTAGAAGATCCTGGCTCTTCTTTACAACCACGTGAATGATGACCAAGTCACTAAGGCAGTAACATACTTTAAAGTGGTTAGAGGAGTTCAGGAAACAAGCAATAAAAAAAAAAAAATCGAAAGAGTTTGATGAAAACTAATCCGTCTACATTATGTGCTCTAAACGAGAGGAAAAAGATTCGTGTCATTATACCTAAATTTTGCAAGAGTAGATCTCTTGCAATTTTGGGTTGTTTCAAAACTGCGATGGTCCAACACAAGGCTTTAAAATTTTGATCCTCGTCATCAGTGTTGTTAAAGGCACATGGCGCACTACGGCGCAAAGATATGCACGCGCCTCAAGGCGCAAGGAGTAACCTGAAGAAGGTGAGGCACAAGGCGCGCGCCTGATTAAGGGAGGCACAAATTGCCCAAAAAAATATCCAGTTAACTAAAACAAAGAAAAATCATTGAAAATATATTTTATAATAATACAAATACTATTAATAAAAATTAATGTGTTTGTCAAAATTTAAAATCCACCCCAAAACCTATGTTAATTTATTCAAGAAATATTATACAACTTGATTTCATATTAGGTCGATAAAATTTGGGTAGGGTTTTTCCAATGTTTAAAAATACGTGGCGGCGCCTCGAGGCGGCCGGCCATTGAGGCGCGAGGCGGACCGCCTCGAGGCGGTGAGGCGGGCGCCTCAATCCAAAACATCAGAATAATAATCAAAATAGTAATATCATAATAATAAACAAGTCAATTCAATTCTTACACCCAATTCAATTCAAGACAGCATTAAAACTCAAACAGTCAATTCAATAAACCAAATAACCAATTCATTTCAATTACAACCAATTCAATTCAACCAACCATTCAATTCAATCACTTCAATTCAATTCAACCAATTCATTCAATTCATTCTTACAATTCAACCAAGTCAATTCAATTCAATTAAGCATTAAAACATTCAATTCAATTCAACCAATTAAACAAGTTATAATTGATGCATAAAACTCAAAGAGACAGTGGATTGAGAGAGATTGAAGATGCCGAGAGTGTGAGAGATTGAGAGAGATTGAACACAAGCAAAAAAACTCAGAAGATTGCAGCCAAGAAATTGTTACCCCTCAAATCAGAAGCTTCGCCGAGAGTGTGAGGGATTGAGAGAGATTGAAGATGCCGGAGAGAGAGTGATTGAAGATGCCGAAGAGAAGAGAAGAACCCAATCTGCCGAGAGAGAGAAGAGATGAACCCTAATGAACCCTAATCTTCCGAGAGAGAAGAACCCTAAGATGCCGAGAGTGAAGAACCCTAATCTGCCGAGAGAGAGAAGAGACGAACCCGAGCTGTGATATAACTAAACCAAACGACGACGTTTTGGAATACCCAAACCACGTCGTTTAAAAAACCAAAAATTTAAAAAAAAAAAAAAAAAACTAACTGCGACTGAGGCGGCCGCCTCAGGCCGCCTCTCGCCGTTTTGTCGAGAGGCGTCCTAAGGCGGCCGCCCAAAAAAACCGAAAGAGGCGGTCGCCTCGAGGGGCCTTTGCTGCGAGGCGGCGACTCGGCGCCTCGAGGCGGCCGCCTCGACCGAGTTTTTAAACACTGGGTTTTTCTCACCCATTTTTGTGAGGCGCGCTTAGGAACATCTAGGGGGCGCGCCCAATGAAGGTCGCCTTGTCTGACCTTTCATTAGGCGCAGTGGTCTGAGCCTAAGGAGTGCCTTTGACAACTATGCTCGTCACTAAATATATATTGTTCATAAATGAATCTGATTCATTATTTCCATGATACACATATTACTAGCAAATTCCCTTAACTGTGTTTCATGAAAATCACCAATTCTGAAGACAAAGTGAGAGAGAGAGAGAGATAAGAACTTCAAAACCTTGTCAATGATAATTTTAAACACCTAAAAGGTTTACTCACTTCCTATTACAAAGGGGAGCATTCACCGAACTTCAAAACCTGTCAATGATAATTTAAAAACACCTAAAAGGTTTACTCTCATCCTATTATGAAGGGGAGCATTCACCAAACTAAAGCCCAATAAGGCTAAAAAAACTAGAAGTTACCAATTGTACCACTGAGGACACACAAATAACACTGAAACACTTCGTCTTAGATCTCCAATCCTTTGCCAGGCTAACCAAAGTCCTCGTTAGAATTCCCAAGTACCCGTAAAGAAAAATAGGCAAGCCTTATTTTAGTATAATTTTAAAAAATAAAATTAAGAAATAGAATTTTTGAGTTCATCCAGTACACCGTATACATATGAAGTGCAAAGAAAATATATTTTCATTATACTCAAGACGGCCTTATTTGAGTATAATAATAAGCAGCTATTGTAGTACTATGTACTCCTATAAATAATAAGTTAATATAAACAAGTATTCAGCACAACCCAAAGCTATAACCTATCTCAAATTGCGAACCAAATGATTTGCCTTTTTTGTTAGTATCAGTTTCCACCATTGAAGTATTTCTTCATCAAGAAAGACTGTCATCCAAGACCTTGGATACTACGTTATCCTACACAAACAAAAGGAAAACAAATTCCTAATATGGGAAGTACAGGCCAGCTAATAAATTCCTCATAAGATGCATACCATGTAAGGATAAAATGTGGTCGTGTGTTCATTTTTCTATAACACTAGGAGATGAAACGATCATATTTGTCCATCAAATTTATATTTAACTAAACCTTATAAAGCCAAAATTGCTTTCCTTACATGCACACTACATCTTTCACTACTCAACCATCAACAACCAATAATCACAAAGTAATGATAACAATAATAATAAGAATAGTGATAACAGAAGTCATTGCATAAAAATAACTTTCTTTACCCTACCAAGAGCACATAAAGCAAATTTATACCTTGAGCCCCATGCGCAAAATGACACTTACTACCAAATGGGCAATACCCAGTAAGCTCCCACTTGTTACAAATCCTGGTCTTCCAATTGGATGGCTTCACATTAGTCCCTCCAATATTATTTCCTCCACCACCACTACCACCACCAGCAGCAGCAGCAGCAGGAGCAGCAGGAGCAGCAGGAACTCCCCCCTCCACCATAGCCTCCAGGCCCCAAACTTATTGCCACACTTTCTCTATTCTTGCTCTGCTCATCATGCAAGAATGTGCAGTTTTCTCCATACGGACAGCCCTCTTCTGTATAAAACTTCTTGCAATGCCTCCCTTTATATGATCTTTGTGTCTCAACAGCAAAATTAGTTGAAACTACAGATGGGATTTGAAATTCCTCTCTCGGAATTTCATTTGTAGTCACCCTTCCTCTTCATGAGCTGCAACTATTTCCTGCCAATTTGGAGGTGGGCGACGAAGCTCTTCCATGCTATGAGCAAAGTTACAGTTAGATATATAAGGGCAGGTTCCATTCCGAAACTTGCAACATAGTTTTGTCTTGAAAAACATTTTGCCAATTGCTTTTGATTTGGAATTCCCATCTTGGGAGCTGTTTCTTGACTTCTTATTTGGTGGTTGCTCGCTGTTAGACCAATTGGAGTTTGAAGGGGTGTCATCTGAGTAATCATCTTCAGTTGCCCAACTGAAGAATCGTTGGAATTTGGAATCCAATTCTCCGGCGGCCCATCTCCCGCAATGATGTGAACTACGTTTTCACTGGAATCTCGAGCGTAACTCATAACAGCCAAATGAAAAAAAAAAAAAAAAAAAAAAAAAAAACCTAACTTGCTATTTGAGAACAACCAGAAACTGAAATTGTAACCCTAACTTGCAATTTGAAAACTACCAGAAACTGAAATTGTCTAAATATGATGAGAATTGAAGAGGAAAAAAAGCTGAATTTTCAAGAATTTGAGGAAAATTTGAATTACAATTACGGATTATACTGATTTTTAGGCAAAGAAATTTGACCCAGATGATGAAATTTCAAACTGACAGCAGCAACAGACATTACAACAACAATTGATTCTACATACAAAATAGACTAAATTTAGAACATAAGGAAAATACAGATAGAAACGGGATTAGATCTAATAATCGAACATACCAAATATAGAAATCACCTTAAGACATTAGCAAAAAAAAAAGTGCATTTATAGACCAAGGAGAAATTTCGCACAGTCCAAATTTACACGAAAATCCCCAATGTTAAAGAAAAAGGTTTAAAAATGAGAGAGAGATTTGGTTTACACTACGGACTGTAAAGAAACCAAGTTAGCTCCTGCTCAGCAACCGAAGCCTTTTAGGAGAAGAAGTAAAACATCTAATGTAACTTTCTTTGTCTAGATATTTTTCACACTCATTTTTTTTTTTGCAAGGCCAAGTAATAGAAAACACTAATTTACACAATTAATTATGCTCATTATCATCAACATATGTCCAACACATTTGAATCAAAAATCACATCATTATACATGCTATAACTCACGGCATTCTAGGGTTTTCATGTCCATTGTAAATCCAATCCAATTGAATCTCAATGTTTTCCAACTCATCCAATGATCAAAAAACACAAAATACCATGACCTTAGGGCAAGTATACCATTCAGCCAAGCCAATAATATTGGGGAAAAATTATCCAATTCAATTTTTATCAGATTGACAATGCATAACACCATGTTATCATAATTTAAGCATACTCAAACAATCAATTTCACTCAAACATGCTCAAATCAATTTTGCCCAAATTTTACCCAAATTAAGTTTCATGCTCAAAATGGCTCTGATACCATTGTTGGGTTTCTATTAGGTCCCAAGATCGAATTTCAAGCAAGAAACATATATGTGAATACTCGTAAAAGCATGGCGGAATCATACTTACAACGATCGGATTGCGATGCGAGGAACAAAAACTTCAAGCTTGTCCTCCAAGGAGCTCACAGCAATTGCAGATATTTGGCCTCCAAGAATTCGGTCAACCTCCATGAATGGATCTCCAAGCTCCAAGCTATGTGTGGTGATTCCATGCTCACAAGTTGGTTTCCCTATCACCTTCGCAAGACCCCGAATGTGTGCTAGCAGTCTTGATTTTGCAACAAAATAATCACTCTTTTATTCTTGATGCTCTCGACAATGAGAAGCAAGAAGGAAGAAAATGTTGGCCCTTGGCCGAGAGAGATGAAGGAGAGAAGAGTGGCCCCTTGGGCGTGAGAGGGAGAGAGAAGAGAAGAAAAAAATGTTGTGTGTTTTGTATATCTAATCCAAACAAAAAAAAGTCAAATACCATTTAATAAAATAATGGTATATGTCTTTTAATCACACTTGAGTGTCTAACACTCTACCATCATTTCTTATCAACTTCCATCAACTATTCACATCAAAAGTGACTAGACATCACATCACTCAAAGTGACAAGTGATTTGACGCTAGATGTGACTAGTGGTTTGACGTTTGAGGTGACTTATGGGCCGCACTTAAATTCGCAATGCGAGTGCGCCCGTAAACACTCCCGGGCTCGGTTTTGCTAATTCCAATTTAATGAGTTTTTCGTTACGACGTAATTAAATAATTATGCCTAGCAAAATTACTATTCACGTCGCTAACGAATTAATTCTAAATTAACTCGTTCGCCAGAATTAAATCTAATTTTAATTCCGCGTCGAAATCCAATTTCGTATAATATATCGAATATATTATTTTATCGATTAATTCCAAATTAATCGTTCTCTCTCTTTAAATTAATATTTTATCCCAGATAAAATATCTCCGTAATTAATCCCAGATTAATTTTCTCTCTCTTATAATTAATCCCAGATTAATAAAGTGCGAGTCATACGTCATCGATGGATCTTCGGGAAGCGACCCATGAGATCCCCGGATATGTTGGCAGTAAATCCGGTCGTCGGACTATCCGAACACGTACGTACCTAGTACTTACGTTTTTACCAATTTACAAGACATGGTTGGCTTCTAGCAAAGCACTGTGCCAACCCAATTCTCCAGAAATATTCTTACTGGAATAAGTGATCTATATCAGGCGTAGTATACGTAGTATTGAGTATTTCGATCCAGCATCGGATGTCACGTGCTAGGCCTGGGGCTGGAAATGTGTCTGCCCCGTATGAAACACATATTGGATCTCTGGTAACTAGTCTCTATAATCGGATAAACATGACCTAATCATAATATCTCGATAGCTGCAGCATATAAGAGAACCAGTTCCGTATCCTACGTGATCATCATCTCCACTATGACTGGAGTGATACTTCCATCTCGACATAACACCCAATACACTACGATTCTCAATATACCCAGAAGAGGCGTATATAGAACCTGTTAAAGCCCTGGACGACCAAAACCAAAGTATATTGATTGTCGCAAGTATTAGCGGTGCAAGTCTCAGGTTAAGACCAAATACACATACCCTGATTCGGACTTCCATAGACACATAGTCATACTACCAATGGAATTCCAAGGGGTCTATCCAGAGCGAAGCTGTTTCCGTACCATCGGTAAACACAACCTCCCATTACACTTGCATGAGTATCTTATACCCAAATATATTAGAACTTTGCCGTTATGCTCCCACAACACGCACAAGTGTAATACTAGTATATTCCGCATTATCGATGTCCAATCTCGATAATACTACGACTAGGGATATTTAATGATTAAACCTTCGTGGATTGATACTGTCTCATATCATCTCAATCCGGAACTAATCATAAGGACCTTTTATCATTTATATATCTTGGTAATCTAATTAAAAATGATAAAAGAGCAATTTCCTTTGTCACATAGTTAATTTGTACAACAACACCATGATCTGTACAAATAGTGATGCTATGGGCCATAACTGTCCAACACTTCCAAGAGCTGCCAAACCAAAAAATGCCTTTGTCATAATTAATTATGCTCCACGTGATCAGCTATTTTTGACACAAAAGGTTAAACATTTAAACATATCAATGAGACCCACATCATTAATGTGACATCGAATTCGACAGCCTATAAAAGGATGCAGAACTCATAGTTGTAATTCATTCAAGCATAAGCACTCTTACTTTAGCTCTCAAAGTATTTCGCCCTACATACCCCAGCCTACCGCCCTCACGGAAGTCCATGGAGGTCAAGGTAACCTAAGACTTTGCTCTTCTTGAATTTTCACTCGTCTTCACTACTGACTTGAGCATCAGAGTGTCTATGGAACTCACCATACCGGTGGGTAGAAACTCTCCACACACTCTACCTTTCTTTTACTGGATCGCTAGTGCCCCACCATACAAATTCTTGATTGTGAACCCAAGGTGAAATCCAGTGTTTACACTTGGTATGACCTCTCAAATGGTCAAAAGTGTTTTTAAATCCAAAATACGCCTCAGAATTCTCATTATGGCTACAATGTTGACAAACCGAAGGCCCAAAAACCTCAAGGCCCATTTTATGAAACCTACTTGAGGCCCAACGAGTAAGAAAGAACAAACCTAGTCGTCCACTGGGGACATTCTGAAAAGAATTGACTATGATAACTTAAAAGAGAATAACCTTCTGCGAAGATTTGGAACCTTCATTTTCCCCATCAGACAAATGAAGATACTTATTCATTACAGACTACACGGAACCATATTCATTGGTCTCTAATAATCCCAGACGATAATCTCCCATGTATGACATCTTCTTAAAACAACAGGATTACTGACCTTCTTCCCAGTCGACATAAAGAGTATACGTTCTTACAAGAGGATCCTCTTTGTAGAACCATCAATTTCCTGGACAATAGGTATAAACGTCATTCCTTTGCTACTAACCATGTTTGTGATTTCATAGATACAAGCAACGTCATATGCCAAACAAACGGTAGCATTGGCCAACTTCCAGATTTTGTCAAAATGTTTTGATGACCCTGACTCTAAACGGCAGGTGAAAGTATTATTTCTTTATTACTAACCATGTATGTGGTTTCGAAACTCATAGGCAATTTTATACGACACAGTTGAAGGCCTGAACCTTCATCTGGTCCAAATGACATAGAAGACTCCCCCAGTTCCTCAGCATGTCTAGTTGATAGGAGATCATTATGGCCTTCATCTAGTCCAGTCGATGGGAACATTCCATGTGGCTCATGTCGAGTCAAGTTCAAGACACGACCTTTATCTGGTCCAGATGACATAGAAGACTCCCTCGGACCCTCAAAGGTATGGTCGACTGGAGATTATCCCAGTCCAGTCGACGGGAACATAACCCATGGTTCATGTCGAGTCAAGACTTAGACCTTCATCTGGTACAGACGACATTGAAGACTCCCCTAGACTCTCAGCAGGTTTGGTCAACTGGATATTATCATGGCCTTCATCTAGTCTAGTCGACGAGAACAGTCCCCATGGCTCATGTCGAGTTAAGTTCAAAACCTGGACCTTCATCTTATCCAGACAACGTAGAAGACTTCTCTGATCATTCTTAAGACCTTTCGGCTGGAGATTATCCTAAACCTTCATCTTGTTTAGTATATGGGAACACTCCTCATGGCTCATGTCGAGTCAAGATCAAGACCTGGACCTTCATCTGGTTCAGATGACATTAAAGACTATATTGGTCCTTCCCAGGACCAGTGGCTTGAGATCATTCCGAACTTTCATCTAGTTCAGTCGACAGGAACACTCCCCATGGCTCATATCGAGTCAATATCAAGACCTGGACCTTCATCTGGTCCAGATGATAATGAAGACTCCCCTGGTCCTTCTCAGGACCAGTCGATTGGAGATCATCTAGAACCTTCATTTGGTTCAGTCGACGAGAACACTCTTCATGGCTAATGTCGAATCAAGATCAAGACCTGGACCTTCATCTGGTCGAGAAGACATTGAAGACTCATCTGCTCATTCTCAGGACCAATCGGCTAGAGATCACCCTGGACCTTAATCTGGTCAAGTCGACAGGAACATTCCTTATGGCTTATGTCAAGTCATTATCAAGATCCAGTCAATCCTCCGTTCCAGTCGATAAGATTACTCTCTGTAGCTCATGACTTTCACCCAGATCATTATCAAACTTGGTTGACTAGGGAGTCCCAGATAACCATTCGTTCATATAACCTGAGACATGTTCTAGCGATAATAGCATCCAGGTATGCTCATCAAGCCCCAGATGGCATACTCCACATATACTCTCGAAGCCAATGACTCATTGACTAAAATAGTAGGGGATAAACTATACGGGCCAAATTTGGTCCAAAGACGTAATTGTCTTTTCACCTCCGGCCTCATGTCAGATACAACCCAAATCTCTTCAAACAGCCAATTCATGGGCCAATGTTGGGTCAAGGATCTTAAAACTTCTCAAGCTCATACACTAGGAAAAGCCTAAAAGACAACCATCTGACCTTCCAACATCCAACCCGAAAAACTCTTTTGTCATAATTAATTACTCTCCACGTGATCAACCATTTTTGACACGAAAGGTTAAACATTTAAATATAACAAAGAGATCCATATCATTAATGGGACGTCGAATTTGACAGCCTATAAAAGGATGCAGAACTTCTAGTTGCAATTTATTAAAGCTTAAGCACTCTTACTTTAGCTATCTGCTCACTCTACCTTGTTTTACAGGATCGCTAGTGCCCCATCATATAAATTCTCGATTGACACAAGGAAAAATACAGTGTCTACACTTGGTATGACCTCTCCAATGGTTAAAAGTGTTTTTAAATCCCTAATACGCCTTGAAATTCTCATTATGGCTATATGTTGACAAACCGAAGGACCAAAAACCCTAAGGCCCATTTTATGAATCCTATTTGAAGCCAACGAATAAGAAGGGACAACCTAGTCGTCGACTGAGGACATTCTGAAAAGAACTGACTATGATAACTTAGAAGAGAATAACCTTCTATGAAGATTTGGAACCTTCATTTCCCCATCAGAGAAATGAAGATACTTATTCATTACAGACTACATGGAACCACATTCATTGGTCTCTAATAATCCCAAACGATAATCTCCCATGTATGACATCTTCTCCAAACAGCAGGATTACTGACCTTCTTCCCAGTCGACACAAAGAGCATACGTTCTTACAAGAGGATCCCCTCTTAAGAACCATCAATTTCCCAGACGACAGGTATAGTATAAACTTCATTCCTTTGCTACTAACCATGTTCGTGATTTCATACATACAGGCAATGTCATATGCCAAACATACGGTGGCATTAGCCAACTTCCAGATTTTATCAAAAAGTTCTGATGACCCAGACTCCAAACGACTGGTGAAATTATTCTTTCTTTATTACTAACCATGTATGTGGTTTCGAAAATCATAGGCAATGTCATACAACACAGTTCTAGACTTAGACCTTCATCTGGTCCAAACGACATAGAAGACTCCCTCGGACCCTCAGCAGGTCTGGTCGACTGACGTTCATAATTACCTTCATCTGGTTCAGTTGACGGGAATATTCCTTGGGGCTCATGTCGAGTCAAGTTCAAGACATGACCTTCATCTAGTCTAGACGACATAGAAGACTCCATCGGGCCCTCAATGATCTGGTCGAATGGAGATTATCCCGGTCCAGTCGACGGGAACATCCCCTTTAGCTCATGTCGAGTCAAGGTCAAGACCTGAACATTCATCTGGTCCAGACGACATTGAAGACTCCCTCGAACCCTCAGCAGGTCTGCTCAACTGGAGATTATCATGTCCTTCATCTGGTCCAGTCGATGGGAACAGTCCCCATGGCTCATGTCGAGTCAAGTTCAAGACCTGGACCTTCATTTTATCCAGACGACATAGAAGACCCCTCCGGTCATTCACAAGACCAATCAGTTGGAGATCATCATGAGCCTTCATCTGGTTTAGTCGATGAGAACACTCCACATGGATAATGTCGAGTCAAGATCAAGACCTAGACCTTCATCTAGTCCAGACGACATTGAAGACTCCACCGGTCCTTCTTAGGACCAGTCGGTTGAAGATCATCCCGAACTTTCATCGTTTTAGTCGACAGATACACTCCCACTGGCTCATGTCGAGTCAAGATCAAGACCTGGACCTTCATTTGGTCCTGAAAATATTGAAGACTCCCCTCGTCCTTCTCTGGACCAGTCGGTTGGAGATTATTGATGAGCGGAAAATATATCAATAATTACCGCCCATTTTACTTAATTTTTTGTATAGTTTCTCGAGTTTTATGAACGTTCTGATGTGTTTTAGTTTATTTTATAGATAAAATAAAATCGGGACTCAATGGAATCATTCAGGATGAAATATGGAACAAATAAGGGTAAAAATCAGACTTGATATTTGGATTTTAGAGGTTGGAAAATTGAAATGGCGTTCTAACGAAGTATAATTTTGAACATTTCAACTTTGCGTAATTTTCATATTTTGGCCATAACTTTCGACTCTGATATCGGATTGAGGTGATACAAGTTCCAGATCAAAGAAGACTCAAAGATCTATAACTTTGACGTTCATAATAATTTTGAATTCTGAAGTTTTCATGACGGAAATTGATAAACTATCTAGAAGTGTGTTATGTGTAATTATTAAAGTCATTTTCAAAACAAAAAAAAATAATAAAATAAAAAATGAAAATTGTCAAACTTCCACCAAAAATGCTTTCATATTTGGTAGAGGATTTGGTGCCATATTTGTTGCCATGTTTGGTGGAGAAATTGGTGGAGAAATTTGTGGAGAAATTGGTGGAGGCAAAATTTTACCTATAAATACCAAACCATTTCATTTGTAAATTTCATACTTTCTTTGGTTTCTTGAATAATAATTAAGGTTTGTATCTTGTATGTTTTATTTAGTAGTTTTGTAATGTATTTTTATTTTTATTTTTAGTAGTAATAATAGTTTGTGTGTTTTTACTTTCTTTTATGTTTAGTAGTTAATTTCCTGCTGGGGGAATGTTGAAGCTTTTATTATTATAATTTAGATTAATCTCCCTTAATTATAATATAT
Source organism: Zanthoxylum bungeanum (assembly GCA_019454045.1). Classification (NCBI taxonomy): domain Eukaryota; kingdom Viridiplantae; phylum Streptophyta; class Magnoliopsida; order Sapindales; family Rutaceae; genus Zanthoxylum; species Zanthoxylum bungeanum. Next base: position 37,505 of record SKCR01014154.1, on the reverse strand, counting down.
AAATTATTTTAAAACCTGACTTAATTGGATACCACCTTTATGGTCGGTTGGAATTAATTATTACTTGACTTAATCAGGATACCGCCTATATGGTCGGTTGGTAATATCATGCAAATTTATATATTATAATAATAGAGTTTTCTAAATTAGATATAATAAAGGTAGATTAATCTCACTTATATTATAATATGGAAATTGTAATTTAATAATATGGATTAAAGTTGATACCGCCTTAATGGCTGATTTTATTTATTTGACATAATATGACACCGCCTATATGGTCGGTCTTTAGGTGACAGATGATTACCGCCTATATGGCTGGTTTGTGGACAAATAATAACACCGCCTTTATGGCTGGTTCAACTTAATTGGGTAACACTGATAATTTCTATATTATAATAAAGTGAGATTTCTAAAGTTGGATCTCCTAACCCCCGACATTTTATTTTTATTCTAGGGAAATGATGAAACACAATATTCACATGCTTAATAATTGATTTAAATATATTATGTTTAATGTTTTAGTTTGTTTATTGAATCTTAAGTTTAATGCTTCTTGTTGCCTGATCACCAATAAGATTGATGTGGTAAACTTAAAATGAACTTGGAAAAGAGATTTTAAGTTTCAGCCTTAGATTCAATAGCTCCCGATCTGACTTAAGGATAGATAACCCTTAATAGATTTCCTTCCAGGATAGACATATACCTGTCGTGCGGGCGTAGCCATAATTGGAACTTGAACTTAATGAATTCAGGTAACTTGGTTAACATAGACATATGATTAATTGAGTTATTTGGGTGTTTGCATCTGACCATCGACAGAGGCGTTTGCATATCTTCGTGTTCCAGGTTAACAGACTAATTTATTTCACATGTATAAGAAAATCAATTCATCATTAGAATAATATTGTGTGGAGTCATAACCCTAGATGTTGGGTCTTTTATTTATTTTCCTTAGTATTTTCTTTTGTGTTTTTAGTTATTTATTTATTTCGCAAATCCACATTCAATCAACCAAAAGCAATTATTCCCTTCTCCGTTTAATTAGATATCTGTAAACATTTAGCATCAATAATTAATAACAACAATAGAAATTAAGTCCTCGTGGGATCGATATTTTTATACTACTTGAGCGATACGTGCGCTTGCGTTACGTGTGTGATTTCACCGATCAAGTTTTTGGCGCCGTTGCTGGGGACTTATTTTTCTTGAGTTATTAATTTTGAAGCTATCTAATTTACTTGTATCTAATTTTCTTTATTTTTATCAATAATTTTTATTTCTTTCTTTTATTTTTCAGGTGGTTGAAATGGAACATTATTGGGCGATTGAGAGATTATGAGCTTTACTAGAAGAAGATACACCCCAAATCAGAGAGCAACAGTCCGGTTTTCTGAAGCCCGTTGTCCAACCTAACAATTATCACTGGATGTGAGAACCTAGCCATACTATATTTTCTCAACAGAACACAATGGGGAGATGTGAAATATGCGACGGTAACCACCCGAGCGATCAATGCATATACCTTTCAGAGTGGCAGAATTATCAGAATCATTCAAGGTTCGAAGAACCATCATATTCCATTGAACCACATTTTCCATCTTATCCACCATCCACATACGATCTTCATCAAGAACCATAACCATCAGAGGAAGATCAAATGATTGACATGCTCAAAGATTGGCTCGAGGAATAGGAAGCTCAATTTGATACATAATTTCAGAGTCAAGCGGCATCCATACAGAGGATGACAGATCAAATTAGGCAATTAACAGACACCCTGAATTACATATCTCACAGAGCAAATGACACTGATGAAGCCTTTGAGTACCAAGAGTTTCATGGTGACACCTTAACAGAGGAGGAGGCTGAGCAGTATCAAGAATCTGAGGTACCATTTCAGGAGCCCGAACAAACAGAACCTCAATTTGATTTTTATTATTCATCAGACTCTGACGAGGATCAAGAAGTCGAGCTGTATGCACCAAAAAAATTGAGGATGAAACTTTGTATCCTCAAAATGAAGATCTTGGAGCATGCATTGCACTGATGTTTGAAGAATAGCTACCTGATCCATTTATAGCAACCACGGAGGATAAAGACCTACAATCAAACACATCTTTACATCCTCAGGTTGACAAATATGGAGCATACATTTCATAGATGACAGATGAAGAGCTGAATGCGGAAATTTTAAAATACATATGTGAAGAAAAGGTGGAGCAAGAAGCTGAGCAAATGGAGGATCATATGTCCGACCATATTAAAGATCCAGTGAATTCAGGAGAAACATCCCTATTTTGAGGACTACAAATCAAAGATATTGCCCAGAAGCTTGACAGAATGGAACATCCATTCAAAGTCAAGCACCATATGAGACCTCCTGATTTTCTTTCTTTCTTTCTTTTCAGGAACCACTGGAGCGACAAAGATTAAGAAGGTGGCACAAGCACTGAATGAAACAAAATTTTGTTTGCCACTTTACCATTGGAAGAGACCCTTCAAAAGCAACACACATGGGATTATCTTTAATCGGACGTCCAAAACCACACTGCCAATAGCCAACATTGATGACACCCCAAGGACCAACGAAACTAAGCACTTTTTGGATGTATCGTTAGGTTGTGCCGAGTCAAATCCGCTCCGTTTTTTTCCGTTGCAGAAAATAGATCCCTTCCCCCCGCTTTCAAAAATTATGAAGATTAAGTCTGTGGGGCTGCAGGTACTATGGATCCTCTGACTCCCAATCGGGTTGTCTTCCCTGGTCTCGCCGGTCTTGCCTGTAGGTCGTGATGTGCCTCGAGATGGCCGTCTATTGTCCCCCTGCCGGTGGGGAATCCGCTCCCAGGTTTGATAGATGGACTTCAGTCACGTCTGGCTGAAGACGAAAAATTTAGCGCTAGCAGTGAGGCAACTCATGCAAAAAAAATTTTTATTTTTTTATTTTGTGTATACATGTTGTAGAGTTTTTTAATTTTGTGTGTTGTTTTTCAAGGAAAAACACAAAAGGAGCATTTAAAATATGAGGAATGGTGTTTGGCAATCACAAAGATGATATTTAATTCATTAGTGATGGCTGAGTAAGGAATGGATTCTTGAGACGCATCCTAATGGATTTATATACCAAGCGAGTGGCGTATTGCGTACACAATTCCGTTGCCTTAAATAATTGCTTTGATTTGCTTTTCTGTTGTGATTTCTGTTATTTTCACCGACAATATCTATACTTTTTAACTTTCACGATTTATTTTAACGTTCATTGTCATTCTTCTCTTATACTCATCCAGATAAAAATCTAGATACGAGAGAAATGGAAACAACTTCCAAGAGACGAGTTACTCATATCTGTGTATTTTGTGGATCTAATTCTGGGTCCAAACCAGAATTTATAGAGGCCACAAAAGAAGTGGGGAGATTTATTGTTGAACGGAACATGCGCTTAATATATGACGGTGGCAATCTTGGATTAATGGGATGTGTTTCAAAAGCCGTGCAAGAATGTGGTAGTCATGTTTTGGGAATCATTCCAAAACCATTAGCAGATACAGACCTCATCGAAGATTCAAATGGAGATGAATGCATTGTCTCAGGCATGTCTGAACAACTTATTGTGGATGGATTTTTCGATTTTCTTTTTTTATTTCTTGCTGATGCTAACAAACTTGGGCTCATCTCGAAACCGGTAAAAGACATATTCCTAACTGCGAGAAAAGCCGATGAATTAATTGACCAACTCTTAGCCTATGAACCAAAAATCGACCCCATTGTTTCCAAGTTGATCTGGTCTGATAGCAATCGTGGCAAGAAGGGTAAATTGGATTTAGATCTTAATCAGTAATTTTTAGTTGTAGTTGCAATTGTCAAATCCGCGTTAACCATGTACTATCTTCTAAATTCTTCTTCTTCTTTTTAAGACATTGGGGACAATTTCTCAATTAGGTTTGGGGTGGGGAATAGTTGACTAGTAACTTGTATTTATTTTTTCGTTGTGTTGTTTTTATTTGATTTTTAGTCAAAAATTAAAAAAATATTAAAATATAAAAATATAAAAAATATTTTATTTCAGTGTTTTTAATTTGACTAATCAGGTGGAATAAGGTTTTGAGATAACTGTGTAAGGAATTTCCACTCCTGAGACGTATCTCAACCTATTTCGTAACAAGTTAATTTTTGTTTATTTCCTTTTGAATTATTTAATTTATGAATTCTCCATAAAACTGACTAAATTGGATCTTCATATGCTCAGTTGACAGGTATTATCAACTTGCATGGTAACATACGGCCATGAGTTGTAATTGAAAAGTTTGTAATATTCAGTGCTCTAGTTTAATTGGAGGAATCATTTAGAAAGGCGATGGAATAAAAAAATTGTGTATATTAATTAAAAAAATCTGAGATCCGAGTAATTAAGTCCGAATGGGTGTTTTAACACCTAGTGCCCTAAAACCAACTGGTTTGGGAGTCACTGGCCAAAGATCGCTACATGGATTGAAGATGTTGTAAAAATAATAAAAAATAAAAAAAATCCATTGCTAAAAAAGGTGTGAATTCTGATATAACTTTAGGACAAAAATATTACTCTCTTTTCAACTACACTTATGAATATTGTGGGCACAATGAGCTGATTAATACCTTTTTGGTTGTGTATATGGAGAATGGTAAAAATAATCGGAGAATTTACTTATTTGGTAATTTAGAAAGAAAGAAAACAACTACTTACTTGGATAAGAAGTTTCACTTGTTTAGTCACTAACTTATTTATTTTCTTTTCTCTTGTCTTTTTACATTTGTATGCATTAGATTGACGTTTGTGGGTATCGTTGTTGTAAACCCTCACGAGACTACAACTCGTCCACTAGGGACACTTAGGGGTTTAAAGGCTTGTTGCATACGCTAAATACAACAGTGATCCCTACAAAAGTGGTTTAGTTTAATTTTAATTATTTATTGTATTTTATTTTGTTGTTTTGCTCGAGGACTAGCAAAATGTTAGGTTTGGAGGTGTGATGAGCGGAAAATATATCAATATTTACCACCCATTTTACTGAATATTTTGTATAGTTTCTCGAGTTTTTTGAACGTTTTGATGTGTTTTAATTTATTTTGTAGATAAAATAAATTTCAGCTTTGCGTAATTTTCATATTTTGGCCATAACTTTCTACTCTGATATCGGATGGAGGTGATTAAAGTTCCAGATTAAACAAGACTCAAAGATCTACAACTTTGACATTCATAATAATTTCAAATTCTGAAGTTTTCATGATGGAAATTGATAAAAACATATGGAAGTGTGTTATGTGTAATTATTAAAGTTATTTTAAAAAAATAATAATAATAATATTAAAATAAAAAATGAAAATTGTCAAACTTACACCAAACATGCAAGCATGTTTGGTGGAGGATTTGGTGCCATGTTTTTAGCCATGTATAGTGGAGGCAAAATTTTGCATATAAATACCAAGCCATTTCATTTGTAAATTTCAAACTTTCCTTGGTTTCTTGAATAAGAATTAAGGATTGTATCTCATGTGTTTTATTTAGTAGTTTTGTAATGTATTTTTATTTTTATTTTTAGTAGTAATAATAGTTTGTGTGTTTTTACTTTCTTTTATGTTTAGTAGTTAATTTTCTGCTGGGGGAATGGTGAAGCTTTTATTATTATAATTTAGATTAATCTCCTTTAATTATAATATATAAATTATTTTAAAACCTGACTTAATTGGATACCGCCTTTATGGTCGGTTTGAATTAATTATTACTTGACTTAATCATGATACCGCATATATAGTCGGTTGGTAATATCATGCAACATTATATATTATAATAAGAGAGATTTCTAAATTAGAAATAGTAAAGGTAGATTAATCTCACTTATATTATAATATGGAAATTGTAATTTAATAATATGGATTAAAGTTGATACCGCCTTAATGGCTGATTTTATTTATTTGACATAATATGACACCGCCTATATGGTCGGTCTTTAGGTGACAGATGATTACCGCCTATATGGCTGGTTTGTGGACAAATAATAACACCGCCTTTATGGCTGGTTCAACTTAATTGGGTAACACTGATAATTTCTATATTATAATAAAGTGAGATTTCTAAAGTTGGATCTCCTAACCCCCGACATTTTATTTTTATTCTAGGGAAATGATGAAACACAATATTCACATGCTTAATAATTGATTTAAATATATTATGTTTAATGTTTTAGTTTGTTTATTGAATCTTAAGCTTAATGCTTCTTGTTGCCTGATCACCAATAAGATTGTTGTGGTAAACTTAAAATGAACTTGGAAAAGAGATTTTAGGTTTCAGCCTTAGATTCAATAGCTCCCGATCTCACTTAAGGATAGATAACCCTTAATAGATTTCCTTCCATGATAGACATATACATGTCGGGCGGGCGTAGCCATAATTGGAACTTGAACTTAACGAATTCAGGTAACTTGGTTAACATAGACATATGATTAATTGGGTTATTTTAGTGTTTGCATCTGACCATCGACAGAGGCGTTTGCATATCTTCGTGTTCCAGGTTAACAGACTAATTTATTTCACATGTATAAGAAAATCAATTCATCATTAGAATAATATTGTTTGGAGTCATAACCCTAGATGTTTGTGTATTTTTTTATTTTTCTTAGTATTTTCTTTTGTGTTTTAAGTTATTTATTTATTTCGCAAATCCACATTCAACAATCCAAAAGCAATCATTCTCTTCTCCCTTTAATTAGATATCTATAAACATTTAGCATCAATAATTAATAACAACAATAGAAATTAAGTCCTCGTGGGATCGATATTTTTATACTACTTGAGCGATATGTGCGCTTGCGTTACGTGTGTTATTTCACCGATCAATCATCATGAACCTACATCTGGTTCAGTCAACCGGAACACTCCCCACGGCTCATGTCAAGTCAAGATCAAGACATGGACCTTCATCTGGTCTATACGACATTGAAGACTCCCCCCGATCTTTCTAAGGACTAGTCGGTTGGAGATAATATAAACCTTCATCTGGTTCAGTCGACAGGAACACTCCTCATGGCTCATATCGAATCAAGATCAAGATTTGGACCTTCATCTGGTCCAGACGACATTAAAGACTCCTCTGGTCCTTCTCAGGACCAGTCAGCTGGAGATCACCCTGGACCTTAATCTGGTCTAATCAACGGGAACATTCCTCATAACTCATGTGAAATCACTATCAAGATCCAGGCATTCCTCTGTTCCAATCGATAGAATTACTCTCTGTAGCTCATGACTATCACCTAGATCATCATCAAACTTTGTCGACTGGGGATCGTCCCAGATAACCATCCGTTCATATAACCTGAGACATGTTCTAGCGACAATAGCATCCAGGTATGCTCATCAAGTCCTAGATGACATACTCAACATATACTCTCCAAGCCAATGACTCTATGACTCAGATAGTAGGGGACAAACTATACGGGCCAAATTTAGGCCAAAGACGTAATTGTCTTTTCACCTCAAGCCTCATGTCAGATGGAGCCTAAATCTCTTCAAAAAGCCAATGAATGGGCCAAGATTGGGCCAATGGTCTTAACACTTCTCAGGCCCATACACCAGGAAAAGCCTACAAGACAACCAATTGACCTTCCAACAGCCAAATCAAAAAATGCCTTTGTCATAATTAATTACCCTTCATGGGATAGCCGTTTTTGACTTGAAAGGTTGAACAATTAAACATATCAATGAGACTCACATCATTAATGTGACATCGAATTCGACAGCCTATAAAAGGATGCAGAACTCATAGTTGCAATTCATTCAAGCTAAAACACTCTTACTTTAGCTCTCAAAGTATTTCGCCCTATATACACTGGCCTACCGCCCTCACGGTAGTCAACAGAGGTCAAGGTAACCTCAGACCTTGCTCTTCCTGATTTTCCTCTCGTCTTCACTACTGAATTGAGCGTCAGAGTGTCTACGGCATTCACCACACCGGTGGGTAGAAACTCTCCGCTCACTATACCTTTGTTTTGTTGGATCGCTAGTGCCTCATCATACAAATTCCCAATTGTGAACCCAAGACGAAATCCAGTGTCTACATTTAATATGACCTCTCCAATGGTCAAAAGTGTTTTTAAATCCCAAATACGCCTCGAAATTCTTATTATGGCTACAGTGTTGACAAACCGAATGCCCAAAAACCTCAAAGCCTATTTTATAAACCCTACTTGAGGCCCAACGAGTAAGAAAGGACAAACTTATTCATCGATTGGGGACATTCTGGAAAGAATTGACTATGATAACTTAGAAGAGAATAACCTTCTACGAAGATTTGGAACCTTCATTTTTTCCATCAGACAAATGAAGATATTTATTCATTACAGACTACATGGAACCACATTCATTGGTCTCTAATAATCCCAGACGACAATCTTTCATGCATGACATCTTCTCGAAACAGCAGGATTACTGACCATCTTCATCATCGACATAAAGAGTATACATTCTTGTAAGAGGATCCCCTCTAGAGAACCATCAATTTCCCAGACGACAGGTATAAACATCATTCCCTTACTACTAACCATATTCATGATTTCATACATACATGCAACGTCTTATGCCAAACATACGGTAGCATTGGCCAACTTCCTGATTCTATCAAAAAGTTCTGATGACCCAGAATCCAAACGAAAGGTGAACGTATTCTTTCTTTATTACTAACCATGTCTGTGGTTTCAAAACTCATAGGCAATGTCATACGACACAGTTCAAGACCCGGACCTTCATCTGGTCCAGATAACATAGAAGACTCCCCTGGACCCTCAGCAGGTCTGGTCGACTGGAGATCATCATGGCCTTCATCTGGCCCAGTCGATGGGAAAATTCTCTGTGTCTCATGTCGAGTCAATTTCAAGACATGACCTTCATCTGGTCCAGACGACATAGAAGACTCCCTCGAACCCTCAAAGGTCTGGTCGACTGGAGATTATCCCGGTGCAGTCGATGGGAACATCCCATATGGCTCATGTCGAGTCAAGATCAAGATCTGGACCTTCATTTGGTCCAGACGACATTGAAGACTCCCCCGGAACATCAGCAGGTCTGGTCAACAGGAGATTATGCTGGCATCTAGTCTAGTCCACGGGAACAGTCCCCATGGGTTATGTCGAGTCAAGTTCAAGACCTTGACTTTCATCTTGTCTAAACGACATAGAAGAATCCTCTAGTCATTCTCGAGACCAGACGGATGGAGATCATCCTGAACCTTCATCTGGTTTAGTCGACGGGAACACTCCCCATGGCTTATGTCGAGTCAAGATCAAGACATGGACCTTCATCTAGTCCAGACGACATTGAAGACTCCATTGGCCCTTCTCAGGACCATTCGGCTCGAGATCATCCTGAACTTTCATCTAGTTCAGTCAACATGAACACTCCTCATGGCTCATGTCCAGTCAAGATCAATACTTGGACCTTCATCTGGTCCAGACGATATTGAAGACTCTCATTGTCCTTTTCAGGACCGGTCAGTTGGAGATCATCCTGAACTTTCATTTGGTTCAGTCAACGGGAACACTCCCCATGTCTCATGTCTAGTCAAGATTAAGACATGGACCTTCATCTGGTCCAGACGACATTAAGGACTCCTCCGGTCTTTCTCAGGACTAGTCGGCTAGAGATTATCTTGAACCTTCATCTGTTTAGTCGACGGGAACACTCCTCATGGCTAATGTCGAATAAAGATCAAGACCTTGACCTTCTTCTGGTCCATACGACATTGAAGACTCCTCTGGTCATTCTCAGGACCAGTTAGCTGGATATCACCCTGGACCTTAATCTGGTCCAATCGACGAGAACATTCCTTATGGCTCATGTCGAGTCACTATCAAGATCCAGGCATTCCTCTGTTTCAGTCGACAAGATTACTCTCTGTAGTTCATGACTATCACCCAGTTCATCATCAAACTTGGTCGACTAGGGATCGTTCCAGATAACCATTCGTTCATATAACCCGAGACAATTTCTAGCGATAATAGCTTCCAGGTATGCTCATCAAGCCCCAGACCACATACTCAACATATACTCTCCAAGCCAATGACTCTTTGACTCAGATAGTAGGGGACAAACTATACTGGCCAAATTTGGGCCGAAGACGTAATTATGTTTTCACCTCAGGTCCCATGTCAGGTAGAGCCCAAATCTCTTCAAACAGCCAATTCATGGACCAAGGTTGGGCCAAGGATCTTAACACTTCTCAGGCCCATACACCCGAAAAAGCCTACAAGACAACCAATTGACCTTCCAACAGCTAAACCGAAAAACGCCTTTGTCATAATTAATTACCTTCCACGTGATCAGCCATTTTTGACACGAAAGGTTAAATATTTAAACATATCAATGAGACCCACATCATTAATGTGTCATCGAATTCTACAGCCTATAAAAGGATGCAAAACTCATAGTTGCAATTCATTCAAGCTTAAGCACTCTTACTTTAGCTCTCAAAGAATTTCGCCCTACATACACCGGCCCACCGCCCTCACGGCAGTCCACGAAGGTCAAGGGAACCTCAGACCTTGCTCTTCCTTATTTTCCGCTCGTCTTCACTACTAAGTTGAGCGTTAGAGTGTCTACAGCACTCACCACATCGGTGGGTAGAAACTCTCCGCTCACTCTACCTTTGTTTTGCAGGATCTCTAGTGCCCCATCATATAAATTCTCAATTGTGAACCCAAGGAGAAATCCAGTGTCTACACTTGGTATGACCTCTCCAATTCCCAAAAGTGTTTTTAAATCTGAAATACTATATTCAAAAATTTTGGTATTGTTTGATTGTAATTTCAATGGAGTTTTGAGATTTTTTTTTAAGAAAAAAAAAACTATTTTGACAATACGAGCAGAGCATAAAATTCGAGTTTTTAGAAATACAAGTTGTAAAGTTTTTTTAAAAGATTAAATTTATATAGAATACCATTTTTTACAATAATGTTTCACTCATTTCATAACATAATTTTAAAAACTTTTCTATCAAAATAATTTTTTAATTTTTATTTATTAAAAATTCTATTTCTAAAAACTCTAACTCGATATACTATGGAGCCTATAAGTTCAGAAAATCGTAGAGATTGGATTAACTCTAAAATGTTATTTTAAAAAGTCTGAAATTATAAATTTTTGAAAAATTATCATAAACAAATGTTAAAATTCCAAAAAAAATCTCTGATTTTTTAAAACTATAATTTGTCAAACTTAAGTTATGCAAAAGATATATTTTACACCAAAAGTTAATACTTGCGAACATTTTATACCTAAAAACTGATAATGAAAATAACATTTTGTACCCGAAAATAACAATTTTAGTGTAAAATGTTTAAATTTCATAAATTGAACTGGATAGATAGTTTTGAAAATTGAGAGGTATTTTTAAACTTTACCTTAATTTTTGGGAGGATGGGTAATAATTTCCCTTATAGTTAGTTTTTGCCATCGAGCACAAGTCATTGGCTTATTAAAATTTGTGTGGATATTTGAACTTAAATTTAGATATTGATTAAAACATAATAATTCATTTAAATTAATCTAATAATAAATATTTAAAATAATATTTAATGATATTAATTCATCAATATCGGATTAGATGGTAATTAGATTTTGAAATCTGAATTTAAGTTAAAAACTCATTTTCAAAATTATTCGAAATATAAACAGTAAAAATACTAATAATTCATTAAAAAAGAAAAAGTTAAAACAGAGATAATCACGGATAGCAGTGGGTATGGTTTGGTGCAGGTTTTCCATTACCAAACCCGCACCCGCATATATAAATAAATTATCAAACATGCACCATACCCGCTACAGGTTTTAATTTTCATTATCAAACCTGTATTCGCATATACAAATAAATTACTAAATCTGCACCGGTACCCAACGATTTTTTTGTGAGTTTTAAAAATATTGAATTCTCTCGTGTTCTTAATAATACAATATTTTTAATTACATATTGATACTTTTCATAACATACAAAAAAGAAAGTATTTGACAATTTTCAAATTAGAAGTTTAGGACACACAAATAAAAGATTAAAATATTTATACCATAATGTCAAATTCATATCATCACAATTACATCCATGAATCACTAGCGGAATATCCTTCATCTCATTCGTCAACATCAACAACACTAGCACCCACACTACCCATACAAGACAATTCCTGCAATTAGATTAAAATTAATATTTCTAAATACAAATACAAGAACAAAATTATAATATGTATGAGATGATCTATGCTAAAAGGGAAATATCCTTACCTTATCAATGATGACATCTTCATCTTCAAAGAAACTTAACTTTCTAATTTTTCGGAAGAAGAATCTAAAAATCATAAATTAGAATTGTATAACATATATTATAAAGTTAAAGACAATATAATCTATTGAAACTATAACATATATTATAAAGTTAAAGACAATATAATCTATTGAAATAAAAAAAATGAATTTTCATACCATTAAATTGAGCACACAACCAATTTTGAGTACACATTAAAATCTCTAACGTCTTTTGATGAAGTCTGCTATAATGTGGAGTCACAAATCTACCACTAGTACTGAATGTCGACTCAGATGCAACAATTGACACTGGAATGGCTAAAACATCTCTGGTAATTTCTTGCAAAATTGGATATTTTGATCCATTTATTTTCCACCAACAAAGTATATCAAAATTTTCAGTTCTTAGAATAACATATTCTTCTAGATAATAATCTGAATCATATTTAGTATGGGTAGTACTAGTGCCACTGATTTGGTCTACAAAAGCATCAAAATGTGCCAAACGTGCCTCAATTTTTGTTAGAACCACCAAGGCTCGAGAGGATGAATCAAATGAAGTGTGAACTTGAACATGGAGATTTTCATTTGGCTTACACCTAGATTGATAATCCTTCCACAAATCATAACAAGACTTTCGAATTGTCTCAATGTCATCTTGAGAATGATCTTCATATAACAAAGGAAAATAATACTCAATCAATTTCATCTTAAATCTAGGGTCTAAAACAGCTGCTACAGTCATTAATCCATGAACAACACTCCAATACTTTTCAATCATCACCCCAACCATTGTTCATATTTTTTCACAACTAGAATACAACCAATCATAAATTAACAATTTAATCTCATAAATGTTTGGAAAGTAAATATTAGTTGTTGGATATCTAGTCCTAGAAAATAATGTAGTCACTTTATAAAAACGATTCAAATCTATCTCGAATTTATTGAGTAAAAGCCCAATCATGTTCATTTAGAAAAGTTTTGTACCGTTTTTCTCGTTGTTTGAAACGAAGGAAAACATCTTTGTAACTCAAAGTTGTATCAAGCATTAAGTATGTGAAATTCCATCGAGTCTTACAATCAAGAGTTAATTTCTTAGTAAATTGCGATACACTTACAAAGTGGTTATTTACTCCCAAGTATAAAAGTGTCGAAGTAATAAAATAACCCGCGGGGTCGATCCACAAGGAATATATTTAATAATATAAAATAATAATTTGAATAAAAATAAAAAGAGTGAATTGTTTGAAGTGATTGAAAATTTTAAATTAAACTCCAATAATAAAATAAATATTATGGTGAGGGTATCCACTTTTAATATTTCAAGTTTAGAGAAATCTTACTTTTTAAAATATATAAATTGTCATTATTACCCAGATAATTTATTTCAAGAATTAATTATACCAAAACAATAAAACCAGTCATAAAGACGGTGATAAATTTGTCTATAATAAATCCAGATTTAAATTAAATATTAATCATTAGATTACAATTTATATATTATAATATAAATAAAATTAATCTATATTTTCATATTAAAAGCTTCACCTTTTACCCCAGCAGGATGAAATTAGTTACTCATTATTTGAATAAAAACATACATATTTTTAATACTGAAAGAAAAAAAATTACAAGAAAGCTTAAAAAAATAAAACACATAAGACACCCTCTCCCAAATTCTACTGAAGAATTGAAAGAAAGTATGCATATGAGAGCTGAGCATTCTCTTATTTATAAAGGATACTCGGCTCTTCAAAATCTTGAAAACAATTGTAAGTCGCAATTGTCAACAATTGCAGGTGGATGGGGCATCCACTAAAAGGTAGATAGCAACCTTCCACCAATTTTATTTTTAATAATTACATATAACACACTTTGGATTTTTCATCAATTTCGATCTTGAAAATCTTAGAAATAGAAAATCTTGTAAACATAAAAGTTGTAGATATTTGAGACTTCTTTCATTTGGAACTAGAATCGCCTCAATCTGATATCGGAGTAAGACGTTATGGCCAAAATATGAAAATTGCGCAAGGTTAGAATTTCTGAACTTGTACACTGTTAGAATGCTCTTTTAAGTTTTTGGCTTCCAAAATCCAAATGTCACACCTGTTGAAGTTGGTGCTTGGAGTGTCAATCCGAATTTTAAATTTTATTTTTTATTAATAAAATAACTACATTTTCATTTCATATATTATTAATGGTATTGTCATTATGCGTATTAGATTGATGTACATATATGCCAAGAATGACATCGATCTTAGAATAGTCTTGTAGTAATATTGGATACTAGGTGGTCCGATATTGGGATAAGTATTACTATTGTAAATTATTCTTAAAGTATATATATTCCTAGTCGTTGGTTTTGGAATACGGTCGAATTCCTATAACCTAGAAGATTAGCACATGTCTTATTTTGGAATTGGAGTTCCAATGGTTTAACCCGATGTACCATGAGTTTTGGAAACTCGTATAGACGTATGGGTATTGGTTGGACCGAATACTGAATGACTCACAGGTGATTCCTAATATTTGGAAGTACAATATGAATATCCTCGAGTCGAGTAGCATATGTAATCATTTGACTATAGGATAACATTGATTTTGTGTGAGATCCTCCACATTTTAATGTCATGTATGTCAGAAACCTTTCATGGTCTGGCCTCTAGATGTTCGTTGGGTGTGGACCGATGCACTTAGTAATCAAATGCGAAGCAAGATATGATCTTTCGGCCCGTATATGTACCATAAGAGGTTTAGGTATCCATGTGAGTAAAGTCATGATTCTTAAAGTTTTGGCCAAAGTCGATCAACTAGGGTGGATCACATTAGTTATGAATAATCGTGGACATGTTGACATGAGATGTGTGCCATGGAAACTTGACTGTGTATTCTATGTTTCCTAAGCACAACTCGGATAGCCTACAACAGATGGATTGTTAAACATAAATGATGACCTCGACTTGTATAGTTCAGAAAGGTCGTTCGTGTTCTTAGCGAATTCGAAGGTGGCCAAATTGCGTACATATTAGCTAGGGTTATATGAAAAATATGTCTGAACTTAGAGAGTCCCAATATGAAGTGTACTCGTTTAGCACTTGAGTAGCCAATTAATTTTTATAGAAAAAATAATATTCAAAATTATAATTATCAACTAAGATAATCAAATATTATTGGATAATATTGATTATTTACTTTGACATAATTGGATTAATTCAATAATTACACAAGGGCTTAATTCTAAAATCATAATTATTTCTACCATTTGAAGATATTATGGTAATTGTAAGTAAATAAGAATAAGTGATTTTGGCTTGATTTAATCAGATTAAATCAAAGTGGCAAACATTGAACTAATACATTTCCTAATCATTGTCTTGATTTAATTGGATTAAATCAAGGTGGTAGACAATGGAGATTAGTCAAACCTAATTATACATATTTGGATAAATTAGATTAAGCCCACACAAAAGTTGATTACAACTTTTATCAATTAAAATTTGTCTATATTTTGCTATAAAGGTTTGTGAAGGTTTTAATTAAGAATTAGAGAAATTAGCCTAAATTAGAGAAGTGTTTAAAGAATATTTTAATTAAGCAAAAAAGAAAAAGCTTGAGAAAGCTAAATACAAGTAAGAATTAGAGAAATTAGCCTAAGTTAGAGAAGTGTTTAGAGAAGATTTGTGAGATCTCTACAACATTTCCATTAGGAGAAATCAAGATTGGATCTTGGAGTGAAGCTTACTAGCATTGGAATCAAGATTGGATCTTGGAGTCAAGCTTGCTAACTTTGGATTTTCTCCACAACATTGCAACAAGAAGAAGTAGATTGGATCTTTGAATCAACCTTGCTAGGTAAGTTTGATCTTCTTTAAAAGCTATGTTTTTCAATAGTGAGACATATAGTGATTATTATGTTTTAGATACATAATGTTGAAATTATGCTAATTAATTGTGTTAGGATGCTTTGGAAGTATAAACACAATATGCTTGTAATTTGGTGTCAAAATGTTTATGCTAGACATAGACATAAAATTAGAGTTTGGAACTCTAGATGAAAGCTTAGAGCTATGACTACCATTCTAGAATCACTTGACCACCTTTTGGTGACCTAGAATTATTCACGAGTCACTTCATTGTGGGTTCTAATTGGGTTTGTGTTTTGGATTCAAAATTTACGCTAGTCCGTATTTATAATAAATTTAATTTTTTGTAAAAAATATCCGATATTTTGAAAATTTTGATTTATATTCTATAATATGTGTTGATGTTGGTTTTGATGGTAAAATTAATTTGGGGTGTTTTTGAAGTATTTAGGGAAGGTTGGAAGGATTTAGGGTTGAAAACCCTAATTCCTTCAGATCTCTGTTTCTAGAGAGCTGAAGGACAATTGAGAAACAAATGAAATAAAAAAAAATAAAAAAAAAGTTTTGAACTGGGCGCTACAGTGCGCTACGCGTTTCGCCACCGAATTTTTTTTTCTCCGTTTTTGAGTTTTCGAACTCTGATTCAAACCTTGTTTATTCCTATACACTCGTAATGAAATATAGTATTTCATTAAATATTTTAAAATTACTTACATATGTTATATCCACGGGTTAGACCCATTTCTGCTGCATGGGGCTTCGATCCGACCCTATGGGGTTCCACATCCACCCCAATAGAATGGTATCAGAGCAAGGCTTAACCACACAACACATGTTGCATGTTAGACATGTATTTGAATATGTGCCTCTGTATTTTAATATAAATTATGCATAAGACATATTGGATATGTAAAGCATGTTTTAAATTAAAATTTTGACCTTATTAAATCTCCCATGATTAGGTGATCACTTTATTTTAAGTAATATTATTAGTAATGTTGGATCATTATTAGAAGGTCTGTCTTGTCAATACGGAGATGAATGAGTTCTTACTGCTTATATCCAAGATCGTCATTAGTGTGAGGGTATAAGTGCTCGAAACTTAGGTCGCTCCGGTAAAATATTAGATTTAGCGTGATGAGTTAACCCAGTAACCCAATATCGTCATTAGTGTGAGGGTATACGTACGAAGCTCATTAGTGCACATTGACAAGTATACAACTAGATTACGTCTTAATCCAATATCGTCATTAGTGTGAGGATAAGAAACAATTTAGGACCAAACTAGGAGTCACGTGAAATGATTGACATTGGAGGTCTACCTAACGAGTTTATAAAGGCCAATACCGTAATTAATGTGAGGCTGGAGTAGATGTCATGGGATCCACTTCCCGCTATGAAATTTTGATAGTGAAATTTCTATTTTTCCGTTAAGGAAGATTACGAAATTACGTAAAGTAGTGGGAGGGCACTAATATATTTAAAATTCCATAATCAATTAGTGTTATTATTTTTTAAATGAAAATTGTTCTGCTAATATTTAAAATGTTGTCCTGTATATGGCTGTCGTTAATCCATTGATGAGACTTTTGGATACCAATAAACTCAAAGGAGCCGAGAACTATTTTGAATGGGAAATGAACATACACATTGTCTTGGAGTTTGAAAAGTTGACTTATGTCACTGTCAATCCATTGCATGTTGAAATCGATCCTGACTCCACTCCAGAAGAGCGAGAAACTTTTAATAGATGGAAGGATGATAACCTTAAGGTGAAATCCTACATTTTGGGATCGATGGTTCCAGATTTGCTGAGACAGTACATTGAAGTACCAGATACTTGGAGCATCATACGAACACTCAAGGAGTTGTTAAAGGCAAATCAAGAGATCGAACTTTATCGAAGGTCTAAATAATTATTATGTGCTGAACTCAAGGATGAAAGAGTTGTCAACATTCATCTTTTGAACATGATCGACCAGATTCAATACCTGGAACGACATGGCATTTTGATTGATGAACGATTTGGCTGTAATTTGAATCTATCTTCTTTGCCCGGTTCTTATGATGGCTTTGTATTAAACTTCCATATGCACTTGATGGAAGCTAGCTACGAAGAACTTCATAACATGTTACGCACGGCGAAGCATGATTTGAGGAAAGACAACCCCATTTGTACCTCCATGGTGGAGCTGGCTCTTCAAAGACTTATGGGAAGTCAAAGAAAATAAAGATGGGGAAGAAGAAGATGGGGAAGAAGAACTCCAAGAAACACAATGGCGCAAAACCGTAAATAGCTAGTGATCAACGTCTACATTGTAAGAAGTCTGGACACTGGAAGAAGAACTGTCCAGAGCTGATTGGAAAAGCAGGACCCTCAGGTAGGCTTTGTATTTTTCAAATTATTGACATCTCATTAGCCTTAGATGCAAATAGTAGATGGGTGTTAGACATTGACAGTCTTACATATATTTACAACTCCCTACAGGTAATGAGGATAAAAAGAAGGTTGAATAAAGGGGAGATCCAGCTTAGAGTTGGCAATGAAGAGACATTGGATGTTAAAGCCACAAGACGGTTGTTTTAGATCTCCCCAATGGTTGTAAATTAAATTTACAAGACTGTTATTATGTATCCTCACTTATCAGACAAATAATATCACTACCAATATTAGATAAAGAGAGATACAAAATAATCAATAAGGATGAAACTTTATGTTTATATGATAAAGATAATTTATTGAAATATGAATGTTCTTTATCAACGTCACTATGTTTTGGAAACATATAGAGATGTCTTTAATGTAAAGGAAAATAATAGTAGGAAATCTGAATTAAATAATATTGAATTATGGCATATGAGATGGGCCACATAGGTGTTAGCGTCTATCCAAATTGGTAAATGATGTTTGATTGAAAATCTTAACTTATATTTTTATCCGATTTGTGAGTCATGTATCCAATGGAAGATGACAAAGGCCTAATTTCTTGGTGTTGGACACCGTGCTGGAGATTTATTGAAGCTAATACACACTGATGTGTGTGCTCCATTAAATCATGCCGCTCATGATGGTTCAACATACTTCATGAATTTCACGAATGATAAGTCTAGATATGGATATGTCTATTTGATAAGACATAAATCGAAAACATTTGACAAGTTTAAAATATTCTGAAACGAAATAGAAAAACAAATCAGTAAATTCATCAAGTGTCTTAGATCAGATAGAGACAGTGAATACATGAGTGAAGAATTCAGAAATTATTTAAGGGAGAATGGAATTCTTGCCCAATATAGCCCACCAAGAACACCTCAGCACAATGGTGTGTCTGAGCGTAGAAATCATACTTTATTGGATATGGTGCGAACAATGATGAGCTATACAGATCTTCATTATTACCTTTGGGATTATGCTTTACTTACTAATTCCCATATACTTAATAGAGTTCCATCGACAGCTGTTTCTACGACCCCCTATCAGATATGGTTCGGTAGAAATCCAAGTCTTAGGCATTTAAAGATTTGGGGTTGTCCTGCATACATTAGAGTTGCGCAGCGGGATAAACTAGCACCCAAAGGGTATAAATATAGGTTCGTTGGATATCCTGATAATTCCATGGGATATCAATTCTATGATTCCGAGCAACGAAATGTATTTGTTGTTTGTTTTGCCACTTTTCTTGAAAAGTAATTTTTGAGAGATAGTGGAAATTATAGAGAGATTAAACTTGATGAGTTTAATCCCAACATTAAGGAACCTGAGATGGAACCAGAGATCCAATTAGGAGAAGGATCTACAACACAAGTTCTACGTAAGTCGAATACAATATCAAAGCCTCCTGAGAGATCGTTTTTAACATCTGATACGAGCCTTGATATTTTCCTGTTGGAGGAAACAAATCCGACTACGTATAAGGAAATGATATTGGATATCGATTCGGGAAAATTATAGAAAATAATGAAATCTGAAATCGATTCTATTCATGACAATCAAGTTTGGGACTTAGTTGAACTTCCTGAATGAGTTAAACCTATAGAATGTAAATGGGTTTACCAAAGGAAGTGAGGGCCAGATGGAAAGGTGGAAACCTTTAAGGCCTGACTGGTAGCGAAAGGTTACACTCAATGATGAAAACCTGCCTGGAGCAAAGCCAAGCAAACCCACAAGAGATTGTTATCCACGCAACTCATATGAACCCCGCAGGAACAAAGCCTGTGAAACCCATAAAAGATTGTTATGAGCGCCCAGGAAAGCATAACAAGGTTTGAAGATTGGAAACCCGTGAAGAACAAAGCCTCACGAACCCCTAATTGCTTGAAACGCCACAAATGACAACAACCTCCTTTGATAAGTTTTGAAGAGAATCCACTCTTCCATGGTTAGCCATCCACGACCTCACCACCAATATGTCTAACGGGAATATTAATTTTTTGGGTTAAAGCATTCATGCATTTTATTAATGACAGGCTTTCTTAAATAATACAATGGAAACCCTAATTTTAATATATAAAAAATCAAAAATAACACTAGGCAATAATCCTCATTACAAATAAAATCTTGGGCCTCTAATATTTGGCCCACTCTAGAATAAACCCCAACATTAAAACCTAGAGCCCCTAACAGTCAGCCCACTTTAAAATAAACAATAACATTAACCTTATATGGGAGGCCTTCACTTGTATATCTTGAACCTCCTTCATTGCTAAATAACGTGAATGGATTATTAGGCTTCTTCCTTGAATGCGTGGTTCCATGCTTCGAGGATTATTTTCTTGACGCTCCATGTATCATATCATTCCTCCATTCTTTAAGAAGATTCGTCCTCGAATCTTTAAGGTCAAACTTTAATGCCCAAATAATTTTACCTATGACCAAAGTTGAGTTGTCTTTCTTGTCCTTATATTTTATTGCATGAAACTTGGCAATAGAGGAGTAATATTATTTGCCCTATGATCGACTCAAACATATGCAAGCAAGTGACAAAAACTAAGCAATTAACTGACGAAAGAAAAAAATTAACATAAAAATGACTCAAAGAAAAAACAAAAGTCATAAAAAAAAAAAGAACACAAAAAAATAAACACTGACGCAATAAGAAAAGAAAAAAATGACAAAACTTAATGGTAACAAAGAAAAATCAAAAAAACCACTGACACCTTTTTCTTTTTTTGGTGGCGCATGATTTTTTTTTTTTTTTGAAAACTAACCAAGAATTTATTTGTTGGTTTTTTTTTTGTATCGTTTGTTTTTTTAAAAAATAAAATAAAATCCAACAGGAAAAAATTAACATAAAGAAAAGAAAAAATAGGCTAAAAAAAGACACAAGTAACTAGATATAACCTGCTCTGCTACCAAAGCTCTGAATACCAACTGATGAAAACCTGACTAGAGAAAAGCCAAGCAAACCCACAAGAGATTGTTATTCACCCAACTCATGTGAACCCCGCAGGAACAAAGCCTATGAAACCCACAAAAGATTGTTATGAGCACCCAGGAAAGCATAACAAGGTTTGAAGATTAGAAACCCATGAAGAACAAAGCCTCAAGAACCCCTAAATTCTTGAAACGCCACAAAGGACATCAACCTCCTTTGATAAATTTTGAAGAGAATCCACTCTTCCATGGTTAGCCATCCATGGCCTCACCACCAATGTGCCTAACTGCAATATTAATTTTTTGGGTTAAAACATTCATGCATTTTATAAATGACAGGCTTGCTTAAATAAAACAATGGAAACCCTAAATTTTAATATATAAAAAACCAAAAATAACCCTAGGTAGTAATCCTCATTAAAAATAAAATCTTAGGCCCCTAACATTTGGCCCACTCTAGAATAAACCCCAACATTAAAACCTATAGCCCCTAACAGTAAGCAAACTCTAAAATAAATACTAACATTAACCCCCTCTGGGAGGCCTTCACTTGTATATCTTGAACCCCCTTTATTGCCAAATAATGTGAATGGATTATTAGGCTTCTTCCTTGAATGCATGGATCCATGCTTTGAGGATTGTTTTCTTGACGCTCCATGTATCATATCACTCAACATCCTGGGATTGAATATGGGGAAACTTTTTCACCAGTAGCCATGCTAAAATCCATTAGGATTCTTTTAGCCATTATTGCATATCACGACTATGAGATATGGCAGATGGATGTGAAACCAGCTTTCCAAAATGGATTCCTTGAGGAGGATATCTATATGGAACAACTAGAGGGTTTCGTATCCAGTGAGACTTCAAACTTGGTTTGTAAGCTCCAAAAGTCTATTTATGGACTTAAACAGACATCTTGAAGTTGGAATCGTCGTTTTGATGAGATAATTAGATTATCTGGATTCATCAAGAACGAGGAAGAACCATGTGTTTATAAGAAAGTGCGTGGGAGCATGATAATTTTTCTAGTCTTGTATGTAGATGACATCATTATCATATGAAATGATATAGGATTGATGCAAAGTGTGAAAGTCTACCTTTGCAAGAACTTCTTCATGAAAGATATGGGTAAAGCTTCATATATACTAGGTATAAGGCTATATTGGGATAGAGCTAGGAAGCTTATAGGGTTGTCCAATCGACGTACATAGATAGGATGTTAGAAAGGTACGGTTTTACCAACTGCAAGACAGCAAATGTACCTTTCCGATATGGCATACATCTTTCGAAGAAAATGACACCTCAGACTGAGAAATAGAGAGTTAGAATTTCTAACTTGCCATATGCTTCTTGTATTGGAAGCATAATGTATGTTATGCTATTTACTTGACCTGCATCAGTTTCGGGGTCAGTGTGACTAGCCGATATCAATCTAATCCAGGTAATGATCATTGGACAGCCGTGAAATATATCCAAAATATCTTAAGGGTATTATGGATAATTTTCTGATATATGAAGAAAATGAGCTACAAGTTAAGGGTTGTACAGACTCTTACTTCTAGGGAGATCCAGATGATAGAAAATCTACATCAGGTTATGTATTTACTCTTAACGGTGGTGCGATTAGTTGACGATGTTCAAAATAAGGCTCAACAGCTGATTCCACCACTGAAGTGGAATTTATAGCGGCTTCAGAAGCTGTTAAAGAAGCTGTATGGATTATAAATTTTATCACAGAACTTGGTGTTATGCCTATTATTACGGATTTGATCTCATTGTATTGTGATAATAGCGGAGCCATTGAGCTGGCTAAAGAGCCGAAAACGCATTCCAAGTCTACATACGTGGAAAGGAAATACTGCGTAATTAAAGAGATAATTGAACGAAAAGACATATTGGTCTTGAAGGTTCAAGGACTAGAAAACATAGCAGACCCGCTTACAAAGGCCTTACCTCCTAAGTTATTTAATAAACATGTGGAGGAGATGAGACTGCGGTACCATCCAGATTGGCACTAAGCAAGTGGGAGCTTCTTGAAGTTGGTGCTTGGAGTGCCAATCCGAATTGTACATTTTATTATTTATTAATAAAATAACTACATTTACATTTCATACCTTATTAATGGTATTGTCATTATGCGTATTAGATTGATGTATAGGTATGCCAAGAATGATATCGACCTTATAATAGTCTTCTAGTAATATTGGACACTAGGTGATCCGACATTGGGATAAATATTACTATTGTAAATTATTCTTAAAGTGTGTATATATATATATTCTTACTATAACCTAGAAGACTAGCACATATCGTATATTGGAATTGGAGTTCCAATGGTTTAACCAGATATACCATGAGTTTTGGAAACTCGTATAGACGTGTGGGTATTGGTTGGACCGAATACTGAATGACTCACAGGTGATTCCTAATAGTTGGAAGTACACACCACCGTCAATAGGAATCTCCTCGAGTCTAAAAGCATATGAAATCCTTTGACTATAGGATAACATTGATTTTGTGTGAGATCATCCACACATTGATGTTGTGTATGTCAGAAACATTTCATGGTCTGGCCTCTAGATGTTCGTTGGGTGTGGACCGATGCACTCAGTAATCAAGTGTGAAGCAATGTAGGATCCTAATAGTTGGAAGTACACACCACCGTCAATAGGAATCTCCTCGAGTCGAGTAGCATATGTAATCATTTGACTACAGGATACCATTGATTTTATGTGAGATCCTCCACACTTTGATGCCATGTATGTCAGAAAACTACCATGGTATGGCCTCTAGATGTTCGTTGGGTGTGGACCGATAAACTCAGTAATCAAGTGCGAAGCAAGATAGGATTCGTCAGCCCGTATGTGTACCTGACCGGCGTAATCACACATGTATAACGCAAGCGCATGTGTCATTCAAGTAGTATAAATGTATTTATCCCACGAGGACTTAATACCTAAGCTATTAATTTATGAAGCCAAATTTTTACAAGTATCTAATAGATTGGTTGTTCGATTGGATGTTGACTTTAAACTAAAGACGACTAAATAAAATAGTACGAAAATAAATTAAGGGAAAATTAAATATTAAGAAACTATCTAGGGTTGTGAATCCTTCCAATATCTTTTTTAAGATGAAATGTTTATTTTACGTTTGTGCAATATATTGGAATTCATCACAACCCTAGATAACGGGTTTAGTTACTACACATAACTAAGACTAGTAAAAGCTTAAATAAAGTAAATGACATAAAGTAAATGCTGGAAATTAAAAAAAATGCTAGAAATTAAAAAGGGAAAAGTACAAAAAAAGAAAATATTGGGGTTAAAGAATCCACTTTTATTACTTCTATTTTAGATTCTCCATTATTATAATATATTAAATTTTCGTGATATTACCAACCGACCATATATGCGGTATCCTGATTAAGTAAAATTTATAATTAATTCCAACCGACCATACAGGCGGTATCCAGTTTAGTCAGGTTAAAACCAATTTTAAGATTAAGTCCAACCGACCATAAGGCGGTATCCCATTAAGTCAGGTTTTAAATAGTTTATATATTATAATTAAGGGAGATTAATCTAAACTTTAGTAATAAAAGCTTTACCTTTAACCCTAACAAGGGGAGTTACCTCCTCATTATTGAAAAGTAAAAACTGAAAAGAAAATAAAAGAAAGTGCTATTGCGAAAAGTAAATAAAATTAATTACAGAAAGTAAAAACTGAAAAGTAAATAAAAGAAAGTGCTAATGTGAAAATTAAATACTGAAAGCTGTAAATAAACAAACAAGATACAATCTTCTTAGTATTCTTAAGGAATTCCTTAGAAGAAAGTATGAAATGAAATCTGAAATTCGGCCTCTATTTATAGGGAAAACGTGGCCTCTCGCGTCGCGACGCGCGTTGATCTTCGACACGTGGTACTGCTTCTGCGGAGATGGTGACACGTGTCTGGCAGCTGTCAGTAGCTGAATTATTGTGCTGATGTGGTAATGACGTGACGATGTCGATTGTCGGCAGCATATGATGGTGACACGTGTCCGGTGCACGTTAGCATGATTTGCTGTGATATTGACAAGTGACATGCGCATGTTAGCAAGTGCGCAAGATAGCAAACTTCTCTGATTGTGACACGTGTCATTTTAGCGATAATCGGTGCATTTTAGCAAACTCCGGCGCACATTAGCGGTCGGGACGCAGAGTGGCTGCGCTTCGTGACGTGCAAATTACAATTTTACCCTTTTGTCCATTTTTCACTGTTTTGGCCCTGAATTGCTTCCAGTAAGTCCTGAAACCTTATTTATCTACAAAATAACACAAAACACATCAAAATATTCATAAAACCCAAGAAACTATACAAAATATTAGGTCAAATGAGTGAGAAATAGTGATACATTTACCACTCATCACACCATCAAACCTAATATTTTGCTAGTCCTCGAGCAAAATAACAAAATAAAATAACATAATTATCTTTAAAATAAAATTAAACTAAGTCACTTTCGTAGGGATCACGGTTGCATATAGAATATGCAACAAGCCCTTAAACCCCTAGGTGTCCCTAATGGACGAGTTGTAGTCTCGTGAGGGCTTACAGCAATGATACCCACAAACGTCAAACTAATACACACAAAAGCAAAAAGACAAGAGAAAAGAGAATAAACAAGTTAATGACTAAACTGGTGAAACTTCTTATCCAAGTTAGTAGTTGTTTTCTTTCATCCTAAATTACCAAATAAATAAATTCTTCGATTATTTTTACCATTCTCCATACACACAGCTAACAAGATATTAATCAACTCATTGTTCCCACAATATTCATAAGTGTAGTTGAAAAGAGAGTAATATTTTTGTCCTAAAGTTATATCAGAATTCACACCTTTTTTTTTAGCAATGGAATATTTTTCTCATTTTTCTGATTTTTTTTATTTATATAAAATATCTTCCATCCATGTAACGAGCTTTGGGCCAGTGACTCCCAAACCAGATGGCTTTAGGGCACCAGGTGTTAAGACACCCCTACGGACTTAATTACTCGGATTTCCGATATAAATATATTTTTTTACAACATCTTCAATCCATGTAGCGAGCTTTGGGTCAGTGACTCCCAAACCAATTGGTTTTAGGGCACTAGGTGTTAAAACACCCCTGCGGACTTAATAACTCGGATCTCAAATGTGTTTTTCATCATTTTTCAATTTTTTTTTTACTCCATCGCTTTTTAGATGCTTCCTCCAATTAAACTAGAGCACTGGATATTACAAAATTTTTCAATTACAACTCATGTATGTATGTTACCATGCATGTTGATAATACTTGTTAACTGAGCATATGAAAATTCATTTTAATTAGTATTATGGGGAATTCACAAATTAAATAATTTAAAAGGAAATAAACAAAAATTAACTTGTTACGAAATAGGTTGAGATACGTCTCAGGAGTGGAAATTCCTTACACAGCTATCTCATACCAATTTCACCTGATTAATCAAATTAAAAACATAAAATATTTTTTATTTTTTATTTTTTATAAAAATTTTTAAATTTTAAATTTTTTGAATTTTTTTTGAAAATTTTTGACTAAAAATCAAATAAAAATAACACAATAAAAACAATATATTATTCAACTATTCCCCTCCCCCAACCTAAATGAGACATTGTCCCCAATGTCTTAAAAAGTAGAAGAAGAGTTTAGAAGATAGTATCTGGTTAGCTGAAATTCTACATCTTAAATTAAAGGTTAAGATCCATATTTATCCGACGCTTTTTACCACGATCATTATCGGACCAATTTATCTTGGAAAGGATAGGGTCAATATGTGGTTCAAAGGCTAAAATTTGGTTATTTAAATCTTAGGCAGTTCTGGTAGTAAAGAGGAGTTCTTTTCCAGGTTTTGACATGAACCCATTTCTCCAGGCATCATCAAGAAACACACAAACAAAATCATAGAATCCATCAGCATTAAACAGTCCAATCGGTTTCTGCTGTATGTTTAAGTTCGCCCAAGATAGTACTGTAAAAATTTCCTCAATCGTGCCCAAGCCACTTGGCAAAGCAATAAAAGCATCAACACGGTTAATCATTTCCACTAGTCGTTCAGACATACCTGGCACGATCAATTCCTCTCCGTTTGATGGATCTATAAGATTCGCCTCTGCCAAAGGTTTTGGGATGATTCCCAGAACTTGACTACCTTCTTCCTGTACAGCCCTTGAAACGATCCCCATTAGTCCAAGATTGCCACCGCCATATACTAAGTGCATATTCCTTTCAGCTATGACTCGACCCAATTCCTGTGCTACCGCTATAAATTCTGGTTTAAAACCAACACTAGTACCGCAAAACACACAGTGTTTACAACTCGTCTTCTTGAAGTGGCTTCCATTTTTATTGTATTTCTTTCTCAAATCTGGATGCCTTCAAGACTGCAATGATGATTTGAATTTATAACACCTGAAAAAGGGTGAGTAATAATAGCACTAGTACCTGCTAAATGACAATTATTAGCTAAATAGTAAAATATATCGTGACAGTCAAAAATTATGGATCATGTCGGAGAAAATAAAAGAAAATCACAAAATAAATCACAATTATTATATCTATACAAAGAGAAAATAATATTTACAGGAAGTAACAGTTTGATTGACGTATATGCGTCAGAGACAAGCGTCTCATCCAATTTTCTTATAAATTGGCAAACAAGGTCTTTTAAAGTCAGATTCACGAGACTGAATTGTTGTCTTTCTTTTCGAAATTGTGTATATAACATGTGAATTGTATGATGCACATATCCACTGGAATGCGTCTCAAGTGTCTTAGATATGTCATCTAAAGACTCTTTACTCAAGCCATCCCTAATGAATTTAATTTTATCTTCAGGGTTATCAGACATCATTGCTAAAGAATGACAACGAGAATTACATGTCATGCGTGCACATTTATAGCAAACACCCATTCTTTTAGCTCTTCTCTTTTTAGCATAGGTGTTCTTTCCTAAACCAGACAGATATGAAATAAAAGAATCAGTGGACTCACCTGCCAATCGGACCCGTGCTTCAATAATCCAACGAATGTCATTAGGAATACCTTTGATCATTAGAAGTCTCATTTGTTCCAAGCGAGCTTTGTAGACTTTAATCAGAGAGTTTTGAGGGAGAGAAGGAAATTGCTTGTGAAGATTTGCGAGAACGTCTTCCATCCTGAAATGACTTTACCTACAAAATTAAACACACAAAAATAAAACACACCAAATCTGAATATATACACAAATTGCATGGGCTGCCTCCCTACTAGCGCTAAGTTTAATGTCGTCAGCTAGACATTACTTCTCGAACGTTAGGCTGGATCTAAAAGTGTGACATTTTTTTTTGTCGCTCAATTGATTCTCCCCAGTAGTGCTTAGCACGCTGGCTGTTAACTTTGAATGTGTTGTTCGACTTGGGGTTGTATATCTCAACAATTCAATAGGGTAACACCTGAGTAATCACAAATGGACCCGACCATTTTGATTTCAGCTTTCCAGGGAAAAGTTTCAACCGTGAATCGTATAACAACACCAGCTGCCCTGGCTCCAGTTGTCTACGCTCTATTTTTTTATCATGTCATTTCTTGGTCTTTTCTTTGTACAATTTGGCATTCTCATAAGCCTATAGGCGAAATTCCTCCAATTCGTTGAGTTGGTGGAGTCTTTTCTCTCCTTCTGCTTGTAGATCAAGATTTAACTTCTTCAGTGCCCAGTACGCCTTGTGTTCAAGCTCCACTGGCAGATGGCATGCTTTCCCAAACACCATTCGATATAGGGACATACCAATAGGTGTCTTGTAAGCTGTCCGATAGGCCCATAATGCGTCATCCAGTTTTTCAGACCAGTCATTCCTTATTGATCCAACGGTTCTCTCCAATATATTTTGGTCTCCATGTTTGAAACTTCAACTTATCCATTTGACTGCGGATGGTAGACTGTGGCAACTTTATGAGTAACTCTGTATTTGGATATGAGTGCATCAAAATGTATGTTGCTCTCAATCACTAATAATCGCCCGAGGTGTTCCAAAGCGAGTGAAAATATTCTTTTTAAGGAATTTAATCACCACTTTTGAATCATTTGATGGCAGTGCAATTGCTTCAACCCATTTGGAGACGTAGTCTACTACAACTAGTATGTACAGGTTTCTGAATGATGGAACAAAGGGTCCCATAAAATCAATACCTCATACATCAAATATCTCAACTTCCAGAATATTTTGCAGAGGTCTTTCATTTCTCCTTAAAATATTTCCCGTTCTCGGGCACCTGTCACATTGAAGAGCAAATAAGTAAGCATCTTTAAAAAGAGTGGGCCAGAACAAACCTGATTCTAGGACTTTGGCTGCAGTTTTATTCCCGCTGAAGTGTCCATCGTATGGTGATGAATGACAATGCTGCAGAACACTATTAACCTCCTCATGTGGAACACAACGTCTCAGTAATTGATCAGCACAACGTTTGAATTGGTACGGCTCATCCTAGACATAGTGCTTGACTTCTTTGAAAAACTTCTTTCGTTGTTGAGTTGTCCATTCCAACAGCCATTTTCTCGATACTATGTAGTTGACATAGTCAGCATAACAAGGGACATCATGCCGTTTCATAGCAAACAGTTGTTCATCTGGAAAAGTTTCTTTGATTGTCAGTTCATTGCCCGTTGTTTCTCTATTCTCGAGTCTCGATAAATGATCTGCCACTTGGTTTTCTATCCCTTTCATGTCTTGAATCTCCACATCAAATTCTTGCAGTAGAAGCACCCAATGGATCAGTCTGGGTTTGGAATCTTTCTTCGTGATCAGATATTTGATTGCTGAATGATCTGTGTAGACCACCACTTTGGGACCCAGCAGATATGAGCGGAATTAATCAAAAGCGAACATAACTGCGAGCAACTCTTTTTCAGTGGTTGTGTAGTTGAGTTGAGCTTCATTCAAAGTTCTGCTGGAGTAGTAAATGGTATGGAAAATATTTGCCTTATGTTGTCCTAAAACTGCTCATACAGTAAAATCACTAGCATCGCACATCACTTCAATTGAAGAGTCCAGTCTGGTGCTACTATGATGGGGGCAGAGACCAGCTTCTGTTTCAAGATCTCAAAAGCTTCATGGAATTCTTTGGTGAAGTTGAAAGGTATATCTTTCTCCAGAAGATTGCACAGAGGTTTAGCAATATTTAAGAAGTCTTTGATAAATCTCCTATAAAAACCTGCATGTCCGAGAGAAAACTCTGAATTCCTTTAACACATGTTGGTGGAGGTAGTTTTTCAATTGTCTCGATCTTTGCTTTGTCTACCTCGATTCCTTTTGTGAGATCTGATGTCCAAGGACGATGCCTTCCTGCACCATGAAGTGGCATTTCTCCCAGTTGAGTACCAAGTTGGTATTTTCGCACATTTGTTAACACATTTTTCCAGATTTTGCAAGAAGTGGTCGAAAGAGTCTCCAAACACAGAGAAATCATCCATGAAAACCTCCATACTTTGTTCCAGCATGTCTGAGAAGATGGCCATTATGCAACGTTGAAATGTGGTAGGAGCATTACATAGTCCAAATGGTATTCTGCGGAAAGCAAAAGTACCATACGGAAATTTAAAAGTGGTTTTCTCCTGATCTTCTGGGGCTATGGCAATCTGATTGTACCCTGAATATCCGTCCAGAAAATAATAGAACTCATGTCCCGCCAGTCTGTCTAGCATCTGGTCAATGAATGGCAGCGGAAAATGATCTTTCCTTGTTGCTTTGTTCAGCTTCCTGTAATCCATGCATACTCTCCATCTAGTCATTGTTCTTGTTGGAATCAGCTTGTTCTTTTCATTTGTGACTACAAGTAATTCCTCTTTCTTTGGCAACACTGCATATGAGGTCACGCAAGTGCTATCAGAGATGGGGTAGATGATGCCGGCATCCAACCATTTGATAATTTCTTTCTTCACGACCTCCTTCATGATTGGATTTAGTCTCCATTGATGCTCCACTGTGGGTTTGTACTCATCGTTCATCAGAATTTTATGCATGCAAAATGATGGACTAATGCCTTGAATGTCTGCTATAGTCTCGCCAATGGCTTTCTTGTGTTCTCGTAACACTCTCAGTAATTTTTCTTCCTGCTCCAATGTTAGTGAAGAAGAAATAATCACAGGTAAATCAGAAGAATTTCCTAAGAATGCATACCTGAGATGGCTCGAAAGTAGCTTTAGCTCCAGCTGTGGTGGTTCTTCAATCGAAGGATTGATTCGCTCCTTCTTCGGTAGTTCCAAATTTTCCACATGTTGTGTCGATTTGAAGCGAAATGGTTTGTCAAGATAGTTGATACATAATAAAATTTCAGCATCTAGCTCGCTGTCAGTCATGTTGGTGATGCAAGCTTCAAGTTTATCCGTATGAGGTGGAATTGCATCAGTATCCTAGATGATACTATCAATAACATCAATTCTGAAACATTTCTCCTCATTTTCATCACTCGGGAATTTCATGGCTTTGAAAACATTGAAGGTAAATTCTTGGTCCTGCACTTTCATGGTTAGTTCTCATTTTTGTACATCAATAATAGTTCGACATGTAGCCAAGAATGGTCTTCCGAGGATGATAGGTACATCTTTGTCTTCCTCCATGTCAAGGATAATGAAATCTGTTGGGAGAATGAGTTTGTCAACTTTGACCAGCACATCTTCAACTACACCTCTCGAAAATGCGAGTGTTCTATCAGCAAGTTGCAGAGAGACTGAGGTGGGCATTGCTTCTCCAATCTGCAGTTTTCTGTAAATCGAAAAAGACATCAAATTAACCTTTTCACCTAAATCACATAAAGCTTTACCGATGTAATGTTCTCCAATGGTGCATGGGACAGTGAAACTGCTAGGATCTTTCAATTTTGGGGGAAGTTTCCTCTGAATGATGGCGCTGTATTCTTCTGTCAATGCTATTGTCTCGTAATCTCCCAATCTACGCTTTTGTGAAAGAATGTCTTTCATGAATTTGACATAGCTGGGCATTTCTTCCAACACTTCTGCAAATGGAATGTTGATATGCAGCTTTTTGAAGACCTTCAGGAATCGAGCAAACTACTTGTCCAATTTACTTTTCTGGAGTCGTTGTGGAAAATATGGAGGTGGAGTGAGTCTTTCTCGATCTTTTTCCTTTGTTTCTTTTTCCTCCATCTGTGGAACTGCTTCGCTGCTTTCTTTTGAAACTTCCTCAATGGATGCTTTGATTCCAACATCTTTGTTAATTTCAGTACCGTTTTTCAAAGTAATGGCTTGACATTAATCCTTCCCTCGGTTCATTGGATTTGGTTCTGTGTTGCTAGGAATGTTACCTGGCGGTCTGTAACTCTGAGCATTGGCTAGTTGTCCAATTTGATTTTCCAGTGCCTTTATAGAAGCTGATTGGCTTTGAAACTTAGCATCATATTTTTTTAATTGAGCTAGCACTTCCGCTATTCCTGGTTCTTTTTCATCTCCTGGCCTTTGTTCTGCTGTTGGAATTCGGGTGGTGGATTGTTTCTTTTCCCTGAATTGTTGCTCCATGTGAAATTGGGGTGATTCTCCACCATGGGTTATAGGTGTTGGAATAAGGATTGTTTCCATGTCTGTTGAAATTGTTGACATAATTCATCGTCTCATCATATTGGTTTGTCTCTAGTGCTCCTCCATATGGTAAACTTGTGGATCCAGTATTACCTTGCATGCTAAGAGTTTCCATGAATTTCCATATCTGGTCCAGCTTGGCATTCACTGCTGTGTTGGCTCCAACTTCATAGATCCCCGTGATTCGTTGGATCATGCTCATTTCTATTGGCCACAAAGAATTGTTGTTGGTCATTTCTTCAATTAAATCCCAGGCCTGATCTTCTCCTTTCGCCATTAAAGCTCCTCCAGCCACAGCATCAATTATGGTTCTCATTATTCCAGAAAGTCCATTATAGAATGTTTGGACTTGAAGCCACTTTGCAATCTCATGGTGAGGACATTTCCGAAGCAAATCTTTTACCTTTCCCAAGCTTCACAGAACGATTGAGTCATTTGCACAAAGGATGTGATGTCATTCCTCAACTTTGCAGTTCTGGCTGGTGGATAGTACTTTGCAAGGAATTTGGTGGCAAGAGTGTTCCAAGTTGTGATGGAACCTGCTGGTAGTGAATGTAGCCAAGCTTTAGCTCTGTCTTTTAAGGAATATGGAAAAACATGCAGTCTCATTGCTTTTTCAGCTGCTCAGTTGTAATTGAAAGTGCTGTAAACTTCCAAGAAGTTGCTGATGTGGGCATTAGGATCTTCAGTTGCATTCCCCCCAAATTGAACTGGCTGCTGAATCATCTGGATGCATGTTTTGATGTCACACGCATTTGCTGGTAATGGAGGAAGTACAATACAGGAAATGAAGTCGTCAACCACCGGAATAGTTCTATCTCGAATGGGAATTGGTGGTGCAACGTCCAAAGGTTCAGGTTCCATGTTGATCAGTGTTTCTTGGCCTTGTCGTCTTTCTCTTCTCAACTGTCTGATGGTTCTTTCAATTTCTGGGTCAAGCGGTCGGATCTCAAAGCTTCTGGTTCGTCTCATGTAGTGTCTGAGAACCTGAAACAAAAGATAACAAAAATAATAAGTAAAAATAAATTAGACACAAATAACGGTATCTAACCTCAAAACTAATAGTGAAATATAAATAAGTCCCCGGCAACGGCGCTAAAAACTTGACCGGCATAATCACACACATATAATGCAAGCGCACGTATCGTTCAAGTAGTACAAATGTATTGATCCCACGAGAACTTAATACCTAAGCTATTAATTTATGAAGCTAAATTTTTACAAGTATCTAATGGATTGGTTGTTCGATTAGATGGTGACTTTAAACTAAAGACGAATAAATAAAACAGTGCGAAAGTAAATTAAGGGAAAATTCAATATTAAGAAACTATCTATGGTTGTGAATCCTTCCAATATCTTTTTAAAGATGAAGTGGTTATTTTACGTTTGTGCAATATTTGGTTTATTAGCCTGGAACACGAATTTATGCAAAAGCCTCTTCCGATGGTCAGATACAAATACCCAGAATAACCCAATTAATCATATTCACATGTCAACCAAGTTATCTGAATTCATTAAGATTAAGTTCCAATTATGGCTACCCCCGTCCGACAGGTATATTCCTATCCAGTAAGGAAATCTATTAAAGGGTTATTTATCCTCAAGGAAGATCGTGGGCTATTGAGTCTAAGGCTTAAACCTAAAATCCATTTTCCAAGTTCATTTTAAGTTTACCAAATCAATTTTATTAATGCCAGTTAACAAGAAGCATTGAGACTAAAGCTCAATAAATAAACATTTATATTACCCAAACTATAAAATAACCTCTTATAAACCAGTGATATTGGAATTCATCACAACACTAGATAACAGGTTTAGTTACTACACATAACTAAGACTAGTAAAAGCTAAATAAAGTAAATGACATAAAGTAAATGCTGGAAAGTAAATGCTGGAAATTTAAAAAAAAAAGTAAATGCCGGAAATTAAAAAGGGAAAATGTTGGGGTTATAGGATCCACTTTTATTATTTCTATTTTAGATATCTCCATTATTATAATATATTAACTTTGCGTGATATTACCAACCGACCATATATGCGGTATCCTGATTAAGTCGAATTTATAATTAATTCCAACCGACCATACAGACGGTATCCAGTTTAGTCAGATTAAAACCAATTTTAAGATTAAGTCCAACCGACCATAAGGCGGTATCCCATTAAGTTAGGTTTTAAATAGTTTATATATTATAATTAAGGGAGATTAATCTAAACATTAGTAATAAAAGCTTTACCTTTAACCCTAGCAGGGGGAGTTACCTCCTCATTACTGAAAAGTAAAAACTGAAAAGTAAAGAAAAGAAAATGCTATTGCGAAAAGTAAATAAAATTAATTACAGAAAGTAAAAACTGAAAAGTAAATAAAAGAAAGTGCTAATGCGAAAATTAAATACTGAAAGCTGTAAATAAACAAACAAGATACAATCTTCTTAGTATTCTTAAGGAATTCCTTAGAAGAAAGTATGAAATGAAATCTGAAATTTGACCACTATTTATAGGGAAAACTTGGCCTTGCGCGTCGCGATGCGCGTTGATCTTCGACACCTGGCGCTGCTTCTGCGGAGATGGTGCACGTGTCGGCGGCTGTCGGCAGCTGAATAATTATACTGACATGGCAATGATGTGATGATGTTGATTGTCGGCAGCATGTGATGGTGACACGTGGCAGGCGCATGTTAGCAAGTGCGCATGATTGAAAACTTCTCTGATTATGACACATGTCTGGCTTATTTTAGCGGACTCCGGCGTACGTTAACGGTCGCGACGCAGAGTGGCTGCCCGTCGCGACGCATAAATTACAATTTTGCCATTTTTGTCTGTTTTTCACTATTTTGGCCCGGAATTGCTTCCAGTAAGTCCTGAAACCTTATTTATTTACAAAATAACACAAAACACATCAAAACATTCATAAAATTCAAGAAACTATACAAAATATTAGGTCAAATGATTGGGAAATAGTGATACATTTACCACTCATCATTACCATAAGTGGTTTAGGTATCCATGTGACTAAAGTCACGATTCTTAAAGCTTTGGCCAAAGTCGATCACATATGGTGGATCGCATCAGTTATGAAGAATCGTGGACATGTCGACATGAGATGTGTGCCTCGAAACTTGATGGTGTATTCTATGTTTCTTAAGCACAACTCTGATAGCCTATGACGGAATGTGTAACATCCCTGATTTGGGAGATGCTACAGGCAGGGAATAGGCCGTACTATTCCCCTGAGCCATTGACTATCTCACTACGCACAATACTGATACTTTTCTCAACATACTTTCATATATTGGACTAATACCCAAACTCTACTTATAGCTCAAAATATAATATACACTGACTGAACATACAATACCATATGTTTTACAATTCTATACATAAATTCTCCTACTTAACTCTGATATACAAGTATCTGAGACTGAACTTTACTCAACTTGACTGTACCATATTTCTGACTCGACCTGGTGGACCAAACCCTCTAGTGACTGCCATCAGTATCCATCCTCTCGAGCCCGTCCTCACGATCCTGCAAAATAAAACACTGGGAGGGGGTTAGATCTTTTGAAAGATCTAAGTGAGTGGACGAGTTAGAAGATGAAAACTAAAATACTGTTATGAAACTATTTGTTTTAAAAACCAAAGTTCAGAAGGAGCTTAATAGGAAACACTCTTTTCCTGTCTGAAAACTCTAAACTCTTTTCTGGAAACCTATATAAACTGCTTTTTCTAAAAATCTTATTTCTAGAAAAGCTTTTCTGAAACATTCTGAAAATTGTATCTGAAAAGTATTCTGAAAGTTGAGTTTGAAATTACTTTTGAAAACTGAGATTTGTATGTCTGCTGAAAAACTTGACGCATGGGGGCGTTACATATCGTCGTCCTCCCATACACCTAACTAGAGCCAGCAGTGAAAATCCATGACTTTGGGGCGTTACATATCTTCGTCCCCCAAAGCATGCCACTACTGAAAACTGGTGGTCTTGGGGCGTTACGTATCGCCGTCCCCCAAGCCACTGAACTAGATCCGGTATTACTGATTCATGCTACTACCTGACCCTGAAACTAGGGTCTAGGAGTGTTACGTAACGCCGTCCCCTAGCCCTAAACTAGGATCCGGGGGCGTTACTTATCGCTGTCCCCTCAGTCCTCTACATGTGTATATATTCTATGTCCGTCAATTCCAAACTGTAACAAGTTACATACTGAGGTTGGTTTTTCCCCCATGCCCCGAAAAAATCATAAAACTCATATTCTGAAAAATTTCCTTTTAAAAATATTTCTTAAAGTATGCTAAACAAAACATAACTCATAAAGAAATTGGCTAAA